>PVKY010000193.1:0-65527 GCA_004027775.1 Bradypus variegatus
CCCCAACGGTGCTCCCCCCACACCTGCCTTGCTCTGCATGCTGGTCGGTGATGTCCAGCTCTGTCGTCAGGGTCTTTGGCCTCAAGGACTTTGTGAGCCCCACCAACTGCTCCCGCCCCCATGCGCTGGCCCTCAACACCGGGCACGACTGGCCAGTGTACGTGAGCCCCGGCATCATCCTGCTCCTCTACTACACCGTCACCTTCCTGATCAAGGTGCACAGGTGCTGCCTCCCGGGCCAGGTGAGCTCCGCGGGGTCCTGAGGGGCAGCTCTGCCGCAGGGGCTGCCCCAGGCCTCAGAGAGCTGGCGACCCCCACTTCCACCGCCCAGCTCTTGGGGGCCCGTCCGGGCAGCTGGCAGCAGGTCTCCTGGGGGCTGAGCTCACAGCCTGAGTTTTCCCAGGGGAAGGGGCTGGCCGGTGAAGACGAGGAGTGGGCGGTGGAGCTGACCGAGCTGGACCGAGTTGCCGTGAACGGGGAGGAGGCCCAGGTGAGGAGCCAGGCTGAGCGGGTGGCTGGGCCAGAGCCCACTGGCCCCCGGCTCAGCTCCCCTCACGGGTCTTCTCCAGCATAGGGTGTCTGTGCCCACGGGGCCCGGAACAGAGGCAGAAAACTGCATCGTGCACGACCTGACCGGCCAAAGCCCCACCCAGCAGCGCCCCCGTGAGTGCGGGTGGGCCCCGTGCACTGTCCCTCCCAGGCCCCCTCCGTCCCAGCGCTCCGTGGATGCGGCCAGCTCCCCACCTCCCACGGGGCCTGAGCTGGGGCCTCCGGGAGCCACGCCCTGGGAAGGGTCACACGCCCAAAGCCAAGGGTGACACGGCCTACTGCGTCCATTCTGTCCTTCTGGAGGCCCAGAGAGGGCCAGGGGTGTGTCTGGGGCCACACAGCAAGTCGCCCTGGTGCTCGGCCCCCACGTGACCGCCGGCCTTCCCCGCAGGGCGGCACCGGCTGGCTGAGCCCAGGGCAGCGTCTCCCCTGCACGGCCTTGGCCACTTCGTCATGGACCAGAGCTATGTGTGCGCCCTCACCGCCATGATGGTGAGCCGCCGCTGCCCACAGCCCCTTCGGGTGGGACCCAGCTGTGGGTGAGAGCGTCCCCGGGGTGGGGGTGAGGAGCAGAGCTGGCCGGGCTCTGCCGGCACCCTCCCTGTGCCCCGGCTGCACTGACCCGCCGGCCGGCCAGGTCTGGAGCATCACCTACCACAGCTGGCTGACCTTCGTGCTGCTGCTCTGGGCCTGCGTCATCTGGGCCGCGCGCAGCCGCCACCAGCTCGCCATGCTCTGCTCGCCCTTCATCCTGCTCTACGGGCTGGCGCTGTGCGTCCTGCGCTACGTCTGGGCCATGGAGCTGCGCCCCGAGCTGCCTGCCACCCTGGGCCCCGTCAGCCTGCGCCAGCTGGGGCTGGAGCACACCCGCTACCCCTGCCTGGACCTGGGCGCCATGGTGAGCAGGCTCAGGCTGTCCCCCCTTGACCCGTGTTTGTCGAGCGAATGACTGGGCGGCTGCACACTGCCGTGCATGGTGGGCGAGACACGTGTGGGCCGGAGGGCCATGCTGGGCTACCGTGTCTGGTCGGTGGGCGTCTGCGTGGCCTTGCACTGTGACAGCGGTAACCTAGGAGGCTACGTGGTGGGTGTGCAGTGCAGATCAGTGTCCGCAATCCATGTGCGCAAACGTGACCCAGCTGTGTACGTATGTGTGGACTTCTGTGAGCGAAGGTGTAAACCTGTCAGGGGTGCCTGTGTGTGAGAAAGCACAGGTGTGTTTGTGCCCACAGATGGGCCTGGGGCAGGGGGGCTGGCACCTGCAAGGATGGGGGCACCTGTGGGGGTTACCCCAGCCTTGGCTGTCCCCCGGGGGCCGCCCTCAGTGATCGCCCGTTCCAGCTGCTGTACACCCTGACCTTCTGGCTCCTGCTGCGCCAGTTCGTGAAGGAGAAGCTGCTGAGACGGGCGAGGCCCCCGGCTGTGCTGGGTGAGGTCGTCGGGGCAAGTGAACGGGGCGCGCAGGGGCGGTGCACACAGTGGGCGGGGTGGGGCGTGGTGCGTGGAGTGGGCGGGGCGTGCCCGGAATCCACGCCCCCTCTCCCGCCGCCGCAGAGCGTGCGCAGGCGCAGACGCAGGCGCAGGCCCTGTTCCGGAGCTTGGGACAGCTGGTCACTGGCGTGTACCCCAAGTACTGGATCTACGTGTGCGCCGGGATGTTCATCGTGGTCAGCTTTGCCGGCCGCCTCGTCGTCTACAAGATCGTCTACATGTTCCTCTTCCTGCTGTGCCTGACCCTCTTCCAGGTGCCGGGGGCCCTGGGGAGGGCGGGCTGGGTGGGGGTCCCGCGGGTGGGCGGCGGTCCGGGTGCTGGAGCCACGTCCCTGCGGGCAGGTCTACTACAGCCTGTGGCGGAAGCTGCTCAAGGCCTTCTGGTGGCTGGTGGTGGGCTACACCATGCTGGTGCTCGTGGCCGTCTACACCTTCCAGTTCCAGGACTTCCCAGCCTACTGGCGCAACCTGACAGGCCTCACCGACCAGCAGTGAGTGGCAGCCGTGGGCGGGCGGGCGGGCGGCCATGTGCCCCGTGAGGCCCTGACCGGCGTGTCTGGCAGGCTGGGCGACCTGGGCCTGGAGCAGTTCAGTGTGTCCGAGCTCTTCTCCAGCATCCTGGTGCCCGGCTTCTTCCTGCTCGCCTGCATCCTACAGCTACACTACTTCCACCGGCCCTTTATGCGGCTCACCGACCCCGAGCTCACGCCCATGCCCTGCGCCCGCCCCCCGGGCTGGGCCCACCGGTGCGCCCCCTCGCCCCCTTCTCCACCTCTGGGGGAGTGGGGCTGCCTCGGTTTCCCCTCGTGGGGGCACCTGGAAGAGGGTCCTGACCTCCGTGTCCTGGCCCCCAGAAGGCAGGGCAGGTGGCAGTGGGGTTGGGGTACGGTCCTGCAGCGACAAGGCCGTGGCCCCTGCCCACCGGTACTGAGAGGCTTGAGGTGTTGGGTGTTTGGGGGTTCCACAGGGTGGGATCACATGGGGGTTAGGGGCAGGAGGTCGGCCGGCTGCCCAGCGCCAGAGCCGGGCGGGGTCCCCGATGCTGCCGGTGGTTACACTGCCATAGGGCATCCAGGGCCCTCCCAGGGGACAGAGTAGGGGCAGGCGGGGGCGACAGGTGTGGCCCTGTCTCAGGCAGGACAAGGCAAGTGAGGCCTCCCTGCTGCTGCAGCCGGAGCAGGAGCCGGAGCCAGAGGACGCCCCCAGGCCCTCGCAGCTGAGCGCCGCAGTGGGCCCCCACCAGGCCGAGCAGGGCCCCGAAGGTGAGTGGGCCAGGCCCACTGGGCCCACGTCCCCCAGCCCTCCCTGGCCCAGGGCCCCTGCCCCAGAAGCCGGGAGCTCGGCAGCGGGCGGGAGGTTCAAGGGCGGCCCCGGGGTCCCCTCACTCCCCACTCTCTCCCCGCAGCCTCGGCCAGCAAGTGGGGCCTGGTGGCCGAGCGGCTGTTGGACCTGGCCGCCAGCTTCTCCGACGTCCTCACGTGCGTGCAGGTCTTCGTGGGGCGCCTGCTCGAGCTGCACGTCCTCAAGCTGGTGGCTCTCTACACCGTCTGGGTGGCCCTGGAGGAGGTGAGGCAGCGCAGCTCATCGGGAACGGGGTCGCTGCGGGGCCCCGGAGGCGGCTGGGTGGCCTCCCCGCCCGCGCCCGGCCAGCGCTGTGCTGCCTCTGCAGGTGTCGGCCATGAACTTCCTGCTGGTGGCGCTGTGGGCCTTCGCGCTGCCCTACCCCCGCTTCCGGCCCATGGCCTTGAGCCTCTGCACCGTCTGGACCTGCGTCGTCATCGTGTGCAAGATGCTGTACCAGCTCAAGGTCGTCAACCCCCAGGAGTACTCCAGCAACTGCACCAAGGTAGCGCCCGGGCACCCCGAGCTCCCGCACCCCACGGCCTTCTGCTGCTTGGACCGGCTGGGAGGTGGGGGGCTCCCCGGAGGAGGCATCTCTGACGTGGCCTGTGAAGGACAAGAAGCGCCCCCACCCCCACAAGGGCATCTCTGGGACCACCCAGCTCGGTGGCATCCGGCTGCTCTGACCTCTGACACACACGGCCCCTGCCTGTGGCTTCCCCCTTCCCCAAGTGCCCTGCCCCCTTTAGGGAGGGTCGCGCACCAGCGCCCCTGTGTCCCTGGCGGGTGGCCGCTGAGCCTGGCCCGGAGCTGTGGCCCTGGGACAGGGACAGGCCTGGGTCCCAGACCGGGGGCTGATGTGTCCTCCTGTCCGTCAGCCCTTCCCCAACAGCACCAACCTGCAGGGGACAGAGATCAACCAGTCCCTGCTCTACCGGGGGCCCGTGGATCCCGCCAACTGGTTTGGGGTGCGGAAGGGCTTCCCGAACCTGGGCTACATCCGGGTGAGTGAGGGGCCATGGCAGCAGGCAGGGGGTGGGCAGGGCGGGGTGGGCACCCTCTGACGGCCCTGGCTTGCACCCCAGAACCACCTGCAGGTCCTGCTGCTGCTGGTGTTCGAGGCCATCGTGTACCGGCGTCAGGAGCACTACCGCCGCTGGAGCCACGCGGCCCCGCTGCCCGCCCAGGCTGTCTGTGCCGCCGGCACCCGCCAGCTCCTCGACCGCGACCTGCTGAGCTGCCTCAAGTACTTTGTCAACTTCTTCTTCTACAAATTCGGGCTGGAGGTGAGGTCAGAGGTCGAGCCCCTCCCTGCGGCAGGCTCGGCCCTTGGGGGCTGCGCTGGCCCCTGTCAAGTGCTCCCTGTGCGTTCACCGCCCTCAAGTCCCGTGCGAGCCAGAGGCCCTGTCTCTGGGTGTGGAGGGGCAAGGACAGTGAAGGGCCTTGAGGGGCACCCCAGAAGGACCTGTGGGACCCCTGCTGGCCCTGTCCTGACAGTCTGCTGGCCCGCACCCTGGTGCACTGCCACCAGGAGGTGGCAGGCGGGGCCTGGGCTGAGCTGGGCTGGGTCAGCTCTGAGCTTGCACAGGGGCTTCCACCGCGAGGGGGGACAGCCAGGCGGCCACAGTGGGTGCGTGACGCAGGCCGGACCGAGGCCGCAGCTGGGGCCTGGGGCCCGAGACCCGACATCCGCGCTGCATGATGGGGGCCGCCCTGCTGCTCCCTCACTGCTCCCCTGGGCACTGCTGCGTCTTGGGGACCCCTGAGCCGGGGACTCACCTCGCCCGTGCCCCTCCCACTGCCAGGTCTGCTTCCTGCTGGCAGTGAACGTGATTGGGCAGCGCATGAACTTCATGGTCATCCTGCACGGCTGCTGGCTCGTGGCCATCCTCACCCGGCGGCACCGCACAGCCATCGCCCGCCTCTGGCCCAACTACTGCCTCTTCCTGGCCCTCTTCCTGCTCTACCAGTACCTGCTGTGCCTGGGTGTCCCCCCTGCCCTGTGCATCGGTGAGCCTGGGCGGGCCCCCCACCCACCCTGCACCCCCCGGCACCTCCTGGGAGGGCCCCCCGGCCACTCGCCCACCACCTTGCACCCCCTCTTTTTTCCCTTTTGTGCCCAATTGCCTATTTTGAAGAACTTGAAACCCTCAGAAAAGGAGTTGTGAGAACAGTCTGGAGCACCCCACCCCCCGGCTGGCATGTGCGGGGAGCAGGCCTCCCGGCCACAGCCCACAGCCATGCTCGGCAGGCCTGGCCACAGCCACTCCGTGGTCCCACGTGCTGGCCGTGGGCATAAGCCCCTCCCTGGAGCTCGACGTCTGCCGCTACAGGACCCAGTGGCCGTGCGCCGCCAGCCTCCTTTGTGTCCACGGTTCTGCAGAACTTTGGGTCTGGGGGTTGCCGGGGGCATCTCGGGGCTCATCTTGTGGCTGGGGAGGTGTGGCCCAGCTGCTCCCGCACTCAGGCGTCCACAGGCTGCGCCGGCCTCACCGTGGGCTGTAAATGGGAGGTTCCCGACCTCGCTGGTCCTGTTGCTTTATGAGTAGGTGCACACGTCTAAAGAAGAGCTCCCCTTTCTTGTTTCTTACCTCCCCGCTTTTAGACTTTTTTAGTGTCCATGTGGATTGTGGACTTCTTGTTTTCTAAACGGCTCATTCTGTTGTTCACTTTCACATTGAAATTGTCCTGCTCAGTCCGTGGGAGCCCTGCGAGCCGGTACTTTGGGTGTGTCCCTGTCGGCTGGTGATCAGCCGGGCTTGGGGCGTGACACACTGAGGAAAACGCAGCCTTCCTAGTGCAGTGCTCCGCGAGCTCCGGCTCACACGGAGTCACGTGCCTGCCACGGCCACAGGGGGCTGGAGAACCATCCCGGCCCCCGGCCTCCCTCCTGCCCCAGCTGTGGCGGCTGGAGCGCCCGTCTGCCCCTCCCCAGTGTCGCCTCCCCCCGGACATCACGTAAATGGACTCCCAGGGACACTGCCCGGGATCCGCGTCTGTCACACAGCACAGTGCTCTCGAGATCCACCCGTGTTGTTGGCCGGATCTGTGGTCTGTTTCTTCCTCGTTTTGCTTTTTAACTTTTTATGTAGACTTCAGAAGAGCTGCAAAAATAGCAGTTTCCAAATAAACGCCCTTGCCCAGTTCCCCCTAATGTTGGCATCTTCCAGAACCCTGGTGCGATGAGAGCTAGGACGTGATTGTTAGTGCATCCTGTTACTTTTAGCTGAGTTATGGGCTTCGCTGGGATTTCCCCGGATTCCTGCCGCACTCCTTTCCCCACCCCAGGATCCCGTCCGGGGCCCACAGTGCCCTTAGCCATGCTTCCGTCCGCCTCCTCCGGCCCGGGACGGCCTGTCAGCCCTTCCTCACCTCTTGTGTCCTTGATACTCTGGAGGAGCTCTGGTCCGTCAGTTCAAGGACCGTCCCTCATCCGGGATTGTCTGCTGTGTTTTTCTCACTGAGGTTGTGGGTTTTGGGTGAGAACAGGATGTGGCTCCTTTCCCGGTGCCCTGTTCCTGGTGACGTCACCGCTTGGTTGAAGGGGAGTCTGCTGAGGTTTCTTCTTTGTGAGTAATCAGTGTCAATGTTGGAGGAGATACTTTTACACTGCAAGTAAACTGTTTCTCTTCAGACTGTGACCCACTAATTTTAGCGTCCATCAGTGGATCTCACTTGCAGCCATTATTAATTTGATTTTCTATTTCCCTTATTTCTCTGCTATTTATGACTTGGAGTTCTCCTATAAGGAATAATTTTAACCCACCCACCTTGATTTATTTGTTCAGTTGTTTATTTACATTAGAGTGGGCCCAGGGATGTTTATTTTTCTTTGGGGTTGGACTCCAGTACTGGCATTACTTTGTGGCCCAAATCGTTCCTGCTTCGGCCACTGGGAGTTGGTTGGAGGTGGCGGCTGTGCCCTTTCGACATTTCCTGTCTTTTTCCACGTACCCCTTTACTTTCTGATCCCAGGAGATGCTTGCCCTGGCCTGGCCCTGGCGTCAGCCACTGCTCCAGGGGCTCCGGCTCCTTTTGTTGGAGGAGGGTGATGGGATGGCGACCACGGCCGGGGCGGGCTCGGTGCCCTGGGTGTCACCGCTCTGAGGCCCTCTCGGCTGACAGCGCCTGGAAACACGAGCAGACAGGCTCCATACCTGCCGTCTCCAGGCAAAGCACCACCCTCCAAAGGTTCTTCGTCTGTGCCTTCTTCCCTCCTCACCCCTTCCGGGAGGCTGGGCCCTGTATTTGTGTCCTGTGAGGGTGTCTGGCACGCTCTGCCTTCCATCCAGTTGTCTATTTTGTTTCCAACACGGTGAAACCCACCCCCTGTGGTGTCGAGTTGTGTGGGTTTTGACAGACGCAGGGTCTGTAGTAACCACCATTGTGTTCCTCACACAAGCCTCCCCTCACCCCCAAACTTCCCTTTTGCTGCCCCACCCCTGGTATCCTCTGTCCTTATGGTTCTGCCTTTTCCAGAATGTCACGGAAGTGGAACCGTGAGAATGTCACCTTGGGTCTGGCTTCTTGCACTTGGCAAAGTGCCCCAGGAGTTGTGCCTTTTGTCGCGGGTATCAGCAGTTGGGTTCCTTGTCCTTGCCGAGTGGGACTCCCTGCTTCGGATGCGGCACTTTGACCCTGCTCCGGTTGAAGGGCATCTGCTTTGTCTCTGGTTTGGAGCTGCTCTAGAGAAAGCTGCCCTGAACACTGCTGTGCAGGTGTTTGCGTGAACGCAAGTCCTTGTTTCTCTGGACTGCCATTGCTGGGTCACGTGGAGGTGGAGGCTTCATTTTTAAAAAACGGCCAAACTATTTTCCACAGTGGCTGAATACATTTCTGTTCCCACCAGCAGTCTTCAGAGTCCTTCACATCTTCTGAATTCAGGTCCTTTATCGGATACATGTTTTGCAGATATTTCCTCCTAGTTTGTGGCTTATCTTTTCATTGTCTTAGTGTCTTTTGCAGAGCAGAAGTTTATAATTCCTGTGTAGTCTACTCTGTGAAATTTTTCTTTTATAGATTGTGCTTTTGGTGTCATATCTCGGAAAACTTTGCCTAAATTAGAGATTTTCTTCTAAGTGTTCTTCTAGAAGTTTTATAGGTTTATGTGTAAGTTTATGATCATTTTGAATTAATTTCTGTGTTTTGTGGGAGGTATAGGCTGAAGTTCTTTTTTTTTGCCTATGGATGCTCAGTTATCCGCACTGAAGAGTCTCCTTTCCCGTTGGATTCCCTCTGTACCTCGTTTGGGATACGCACGGCCATGCGTGGCTCTCCTGTCCCACCGACCCACTGTGCCTCCTTTCTCTAATGCTGTCTTGATTTAGTGACTTTACGCTTGGTCTAGACACAGGCAGTGCGAGTCCTCCCACTTTGTTCTTTTGCAGAGTGGTCTCGGCTCTTCCAGCTCCTTCCCTTGCCTTCCTGTGCCGGCTGGGCCTCCACTCTGCTGGGGGAGACCGATGGGCACAGACGCCCTTGCCTGGTCCACGGTCTCGGGAGTAAAGCGTCGAGTCTTGCCGCTGGGCACGGAGGCTCGTGGGGTGGCCCTTTCATCAGGCTGAGGGGTTCTTCTCCAGGGCTCGACTGCTGAGAGCATGTGGGAACAGGGGCTGGACTTGGGGCTGCCTCCTGCATCCACACAAGGCTCACGTGGCGTTTCCTCTTTGCTCTGCTGGTGTGAACCGCACAGACTGACTTTCAGATGCTGGGCCCAACCCTGCTGGGCCGTGATGTCTGGTGGTTTTATGTGTTACCTGCTTCTGTTGCTCCTGTTTTGCTCCGTGGGCTGCCCTTCCCGTGCTCTGCCATGTGGGGCCTGGCTTGTGGCCTGTCTGTCCTTAGAAGTGTCTGTCTTTCGTTAGATTCCAGGCTGGTGGGTTGTCTCATCAGGCTGATGGGTTCAACTCAAGTTACGATTTTATAGATTCCAGCGTTTTTTCTTGTTGCGAGGGAGAGAGTGGCACCCTTCCTACCCTTGTGCCCCCTGGGTGGAAGCGAAAGGTCCCCATGACTTTCAGGCCTCACAGACCACTGTCCACCCAGCAGCCCAGGGAATCATGGTAAAACCACCGCCGATGCCCCCAGCTTCCTCTGAGGTGTGCCGGTGGCTTCCTGGCCCCGGCCCACGGGTCCCTGCAGTGGTGGGCCCCCAAACGTCCAAGCCCCTCGCCAGGTGGGGTTGTCGGTGAAGGCGAGGTCGCTGCTCACTCTGCAGCTGGGACGGAGTCTGGGCCCCACGTGGCCCGGCCCTTCTCCAATGCACCCCCTCTGCCCGCAGACTACCCGTGGCGCTGGAGCCAGGCCGTCCCCATGAACTCCGCGCTCATCAAGTGGCTGTACCTGCCTGACTTCTTCAGGGCCCCCAACTCCACCAACCTCATCAGTGAGTGCCTCGCCCCCACCCACCCCACGGCCAGGCCACGAAGCCCCGGATGCAGTGGCCAGCAGGGGGGCCGGGGAGGGTTCAGGGTGCCTGCAGCGCTGCGCTTCCCGGGCTGGGTGGGGTCCCCGTCTCGGGCAGGCCCTCCCCTTCGTGTAGGCATGTCCAGGGGCAGACTCACTGCGTGCGCAGTCCGCACTGACCAGGACGTGCACAGACACACGGATGTGGGCACTAACATGCCCAGCCCCGTGCACAGACAAGGCCCTGGCCTGGGCCGACACCTCGCACTTGTGTTGCTCGTGCAGCAGCGTGAGCCCCCCACCCCCTCCCACGGCACAGCCGGGCTTCTCTTCACTGGCCCCTGACCCCTGCGTCCCCGCAGGCGACTTCCTTCTGCTGCTTGGAGCCTCCCAGCAGTGGCAGGTGTTCTCGGCCGAGCGCACCGAGGAGTGGCAGCGCGCAGCCGGCGCCAACACTGACCCCCTGGAGCCGGTGCGCGGGGAGCCCAACCCCGTGCCCAACTTCATCCACTGCAGGTGCGCCGGGGCCGCCGGGGGTCTGGGCAGCCGCGGCCCCCGAGGCAGAGCCCCAAGCGGCGTGCCCCTCCCTGCCCTCGGACGCAGGGGTGTTGGGAGCGGCGGGCACCAGGGGCCTTCCTGACATGGCTCACCCGGCCCCCACGGCAGGTCCTACCTCGACATGCTCAAGGTGGCCGTCTTCCGCTACCTCTTCTGGCTGGTGCTGGTCGTGGTGTTCATCGCGGGCGCCACGCGCATCAGCGTCTTCGGCCTGGGCTACCTGCTGGCCTGCTTCTACCTGCTGCTCTTCGGCACCAGCCTCCTGCGGAAGGACACGCGCGCCCGCCTCCTGCTGTGGGACTGCCTCATCCTCTACAACGTCACCGTCATCATCTCCAAGAACATGCTCTCGGTGGGCCGCCCTGCCCCTGCCCCACCCCGCCCCCGCCCTCAGCCCCCGCGCTGACCCTCCCCCCACCCCCAGCTCCTGGCCTGCGTCTTCGTGGAGCAAATGCAGAGCAGCTTCTGCTGGGTCATCCAGCTCTTCAGCCTTGTGTGCACCGTCAAGGGCTACTACAACCGTGAGCGCGGGCCGGGGCGGGCGGGTGGGCGCGGTGGGGGGTGTTCGGCCACCGGCGTTGACCACGCCGGCGTCACGTGCAGCCCAGGAGATGAATACGAGGGACCAGGACTGCCTGCTGCCCGTGGAGGAGGCCGGCATCATCTGGGACAGCGTCTGCTTCTTCTTCTTGCTGCTGCAGCGCCGTGTCTTCCTCAGCTACTACTTCCTGCACGTCAGGGCTGACCTCCAGGCCACGGCCCTGCAGGCCTCGAGGTGTGGCCCTGCCTGGTCCCGCCCCCCAGGGACCCCCCTGCCACGATGCCTTGGGAAGCAGCAGCCCGGGGAGCAGTGGGGGCTTCCTGTGGGGGCTCGGGAAAGGGGCAGCTGGGCCCACGGTGGGGCGGGCCTCCCCACAGGGAGAGGCGGGCAGGCCTTCTCGGCAGGCCAGGGGGCTGGGCAGCCAGCGTGAAGCCCCCGGCTCTCACCCGCCTCCCTCCCCAGGGGCTTTGCCCTTCACAATGCGGCCATCCTCAAGAGCATCGACTCCCACCGCCAGGCAGAAGAGAAGTCCCTGGCCCAGCTCAAGAGACAGTAGGTGCCTGCGGGCCCTTGGACCTGGGGTGGCTGGTGGGGGCGCCCAGCCCAGCTCAGAGGCCCCCTGCCGCTTCTGCCCCCAGGATGGAGCGCATCCGGGCCAAGCAGGAGAAGCACCGGCAGGGCCGGGCAGGCCACAGCCACCTGGATGACCCCGGGGGCCCCGGCCAGGAGCCAGGTGAGCGCTGTGGAGCCCGCGATGGCCAAGCCCCGAGCCTGGGGCCTGGGAGGGCCCCTTGTGCCTGGTCACGTCCATGCCTGTGCATGAGACACCCACCGGGCTCCAGCCTGCCACCTCTGCCACGCAGCTGCCCTGACCACTTCTGCTCGTGGGCACCGTCCCCCACCCCGCCAGGGCCCCTCCACCGCCACAGGCCCTGTGTGTGTGTCTGTCTCGGCACACAGCCGCCCCGATTCCCCAAGGGTTGCCTGGTCTCCTAGGCCCACCCTGCCCACCGCCTTGCTGCGGCCTCAGGCCTGCCTGCCCTGCCCCCACAGGACCCGGCAGCCCAGGGGACACCTCCCCGCCACGGAGGCAGTGGTGGCGGCCCTGGCTGGACCATGCCACAGGTACTGCCCACAGCCCGCCTCGTCCTTAACTGCCCATCCCTGTACCATGGGTGGCAGCCGTGGTCCCTTCCATGCTGGCCAGCCCCTCGCCTCCGTCTCTCTGACCTCCCGCCCCCTCTGCCGACCCCCGGCTCTTGTTCACGTGGTGCTCTCAGCCGGCATGCGCTGCCCCTCACTGCCTGCCCAGACCCTTGCATGTGTCCGCCGCAGCCACTGCTTGGCCCTCAGGGGAGAGGAGGATGCCCAAACCGGGCAGCTGCTTGGGTGAGGGCCCATCCTCAGTGCAGTCCCCTCCCGCAGTGATCCACTCAGGGGACTACTTCCTGTTCGACTCCGACAGCGAGGAGGAGGAAGAGGAGGAGGCACAGCTTGAGGACACCGGGCCTGGGGCACAGAGCGCTTTCCAGGTGAGCTGGCAGCACCCTGTCCGTCGGCGTCCTGGGCCGGGCAGCCGGGGTGGAGGGAGCCCACAGCCTGAGTGGGCACTCGCAGGCAGCTGCCACCTGTCCAGGAAGCCACGCAAGCCCACCGGGGTGTCCAGCTGGGTGTCCGTGAGGCAAGCGGCAGGGGGCGGGGCCTCCTGGGGCGGGGCTTCCTGGGGGCGGGGCCTGCTTGCTCCAGCTGTCCCTTTGGAGGCGCCGGTCCTGGGGCGAGTGTGGGGGCCCAGGCCTGATGTGGAGACCCCACCCAGATGGCGTACCAGGCATGGGTGACCAACGCCCAGACTGTGCTGAGGCAGCGGCAGCGTGAACAGGCGCAGAGCCAGGAGCAGGCCGGGCTGCCGCCCGCAGGTGAGTCGGGCCTCCTGCCGCCCCGGGGCAGCTACAGGGCAGCAGAGGCCTGACCAGCCTGCTCACGCCCCGTCCCACATCCAGGAGGTGGCCTAGGCCAGGAGGCAGAGCCGGAGGAGGACCCAGAGCTCGAGGAGGCAGGTGGGTGGGCCTGGGGGCCGGGGGGCTGGAGGCAGGCCCTTCCGCCCGCACCCCTCAGGCAGCGCCCCTTCCCGCCCCGCAGGTCACGGCCACGTGATGCGGCGGGTGCTGAGCTCACTGCGGTTCCTGGGGGTGCTGGGCCAGGCACTGGTGGACGGGCTGACGCGCTGGTTGTGTGCCTTCACGCGGCACCACAGCACCCTGAGCGACGTGCTGCGCGCTGAGCGCTACCTGCTCACCCAGGAGCTCCTCAGGGTGAGCGTGCGGTGGACCCCGTGGGGCGCCGTGGGCCCCGGCCCCAGGCTCCGGCCGCGCAGTGACCTGGTCTCTGCCCGCAGGGTGGAGAGGTGAACCGGGACGTGCTGGTCCAGCTGTACGCGGGTGACGCGGAGGCCACCCTGCTGCCCGAGGGCCAGGACGCGCCGAGCACCGCGTCAAGGCAGGGGGGGGCAAGGGGCCCGCCTCCCACCCCACCCACCCTGGGCCCAGCGCCCCGGGCCGTCCAGCCGCACGTGCCAGCTGCCCTCCCGGCCAGCGCTGTCCCCTCCCTCCGCCGTCCCTGCCCCCGAGCCCACTCTGATGGGACCCTCCCTCCCCTCCAGTGGGCTCGGGGCTGAGGAGCCGCCAAGCAGGACCACCAACGGCACCGGCAGCCCCCTGACCACGGGCTGCAGCACCCGCAGCCACAGCGCGGAGACCCTCACCAAGCCCGGCAGCCCCGAGGCAGGGGCCTCCCCGCGCGGCTCCCAGGAGCTCCCGGCCGGCGCACCCACCCGGACGCGCACGGCCAGCGAGCTGCTGCTGCACAGGTGCGGAGCGGGTCCCGGGCGGGCGCCGGCGGAACCCAGCCCAGGCGTGTGCGGGCCGGGCTGTCGCCCCGGGTGGGGGGCCCACGCTGGCTCCGGCACCCCACCCCAGCCCGGCCCGGTCCCTGCAGGCGCCTGCGCATCCCCGAGCTGGAGGAGGCCGAGCAGTTCGCGGCAGGGCAGGGCCGGGCCCTGCGGCTGCTGCGGGCCGTGTACCAGTGCGTGGCCGTGCACTCGGAGCTGCTCTGCTACTTCGTCATCATCCTCAACCACATGGTGACCGCCTCGGCCGCCTCCCTCGTGCTGCCCGTGCTCGTCTTCCTGTGGGCCATGCTGTCAACCCCGCGGCCCAGCAAGCGCTTCTGGATGACGGCCATCGTCTTCACCGAGGTGGGCACGGCCGGCGGGCCGGGGTGGGCGGGCGCCTGGCCTGGCCGTGCTGAGGCTCCCCCCACCGCCCACAGGTCATGGTGGTCGCCAAGTACCTCTTCCAGTTTGGCTTCTTCCCCTGGAACAGCTACACGGTGCTGCGGCGCTATGAGAACAAGCCTTACTTCCCGCCGCGCATCCTGGGCCTGGAGAAGACTGACGGCTACGTCAAGTACGACCTGCTGCAGCTCATGACCCTGTTCTTCCACCGCTCCCAGCTGCTGGTGAGTGCCCCGGGCCGGGAGGCTGCCCCCCGAGGCGGGGCAGGTGGCCCTGGGTGGCCACAGCCGGCTGTCCTCACAGCTCCCTGCCCCGCTCCTCCCGGCAGTGCTACGGCCTCTGGGACCACGAGGAGGACCCGCTGTACCCGGAGCATGAGCAAGGCCGGAAGGAGAAGGGGGCCGAGGACGCAGCAGAGGCCCTGCTGGAACCCCAGCCCGAGGCAGGCCCGGGCCCCCAGGAGGACCCAGGGCTGGTCGAGGCCCCCACTGAGGACATCCAGGTCGAAGCTAGCGACGGGCCCAGGGACGAGCCCCCAGAGCCCCGTGTGGAGTGCGAGGCCCGCGGCATAAGACACCTCAGTCTCCACCTGAGGAGGAGGAGGAGGGCGAGCCCAGCACCCAAAGGGCCAGCGGCCATCGGTACGGGAGCCCTGGCTGCAGAGCCGTCCGCTTCCTAGCTGCATTCCCATGGGGAAGGGCGAGCAGGACGGCCCGTTTCACAACGGGGGCCGTCGGGAAGCGTGGCACTGGCTGCTGGCCTCTGGGGCTGCTGAGCAGAGGTCGGCCCCACTGTGGAGGCCACGTGCCTGGCCCTCGAGGTCCCCCGTGCCGTCTCCCCGCCTTTAGAATGGGGTGCCCACCCCTCTCAGGGTGGTTGGGAGTGAGCCCAGGCAGCCCCCGGGCCTGCATCAGCTACAGCATCTCTCACAGAAGCCGAGGATGGGGAGGAGGAGACGGCAGCAGCTGTGGGGGTGGAGAAGAGGCCGAGCCGCTCCTGGGAAAGAGTGAGGGCAGCTGGGCTCCGGCTCCAGAGCTTCTGCTTGTCCCTGTGAGTGACCTGTGCCCGGGATCGCCCTGGGGCGGTAGACGTGGCGTGGTGAGAAGGGAGGCCCCGGGGCCTGGCCACGGGCTCAGTCCACCTGTGCCACCTGCCCACAGGGCCCAGGGCATATCTCGCCCCGTGCGGCGTTTCTTCTACAACATCCTGCACACCAAATACCGTGCGGCCACCGACGTCTACGCCCTCATGTTCCTGGCTGACGTGGTCGACTTCATCATCATCATCTTTGGCTTCTGGGCCTTTGGGGTGGGTGAGCCAGGGCCCCCCACCATCCCACGGGGCGCCAGGGCTGGCCCCGCGAGTGACCGGCTCTCCCGCCCACAGAAGCACTCAGCAGCCACGGACATCACGTCCTCGCTGTCGGATGACCAGGTGCCCGAGGCCTTCCTGGTGATGCTGCTCGTCCAGTTCGGCACCATGGTGGTGGACCGGGCCCTCTACCTGCGCAAGAGTGTGCTGGGCAAGCTGGCCTTCCAGGTGGTCCTGGTGCTCGCCATCCACTTCTGGATGTTCTTCATCCTGCCCGCCGTCACCGAGAGGTGGGCCTGGGGGCAGCAGGAGGTCCCCGCCCTGCCCCGAGGGCGCCCAGGCCCTAACCCCGGCCTGGCCACCCTGCCCCAGAATGTTCAGCCAGAACGCGGTGGCCCAGCTGTGGTACTTTGTCAAGTGCGTCTACTTCGCGCTGTCCGCCTACCAGATCCGCTGCGGCTACCCCACCCGCATCCTGGGCAACTTCCTCACCAAGAAGTACAACCACCTCAACCTCTTCCTCTTCCAGGGGTGAGTGCCCAGCGGCCTTCTCAGGGGCACCCCAGGGCCCCGACCCTCCCGACCCTCCCCCTGGGGCCTGACGAGGGCCCCCTGGCCTCGGGCAGGTTCCGGCTGGTTCCGTTCCTGGTGGAGCTGCGAGCCGTGATGGACTGGGTGTGGACGGACACCACGCTGTCCCTGTCGAGCTGGATGTGTGTGGAGGACATCTACGCCAACATCTTCATCATCAAGTGCAGCCGGGAGACAGAGAAGGTGCTGGGCCTGGGGTGTGGCTGTGGGGGAGCCCTGGCCCTCCCCGCCAGCCCTTCCCCTGGCAGCAGTTTGAGGGAACTGTCCTTCCACACACCCTGCTGGCAGCTGGAAGGCTTCTCGGAGGAGGCGTCTCAGCTGGGCTCTGAGGAGGGGGCTGCAGGCAGCTCTGTCAGGGGCTCCCAGGGAACGGCAGCCTGAGGCAGCCCCGGGGGCTGTAATGGGTCCACTGTAGAGGCTGACAGTGTACTCAGAGCCGCACAACCTTTACCACAATCTCAGTATATCTCATCACCCTGAAAAGAAACCTTGTGCCCCTTAGCCGGCACCAACCCCCTGCCCAAGCCTCTCAGCCCCAGAAAACCACAAATCTCCTATCTCTGTGGATCTGTTTTCTCTGGGCGTCTGACGTAACTGGGGGCACCCAACACACGACTTCTGTGACCAGCCGCATTCACGTGGTGTGACATTCTCGAGACCCACGTGCTGTAGTGGGGCCCGAATCCCACGCCGTTGTACGGCCAGGCGGCACTCCGGGGCATGGACAGGCTGTTTTGTTCGTCCCTTCATCAGTTGAGGGGCCTTGGTCATCTCCATGTTTTGGTTTCCATGAATAACGCTGCCGTGAACTTGTGGACAGCGGTTTGTGTGCGAGCGTGTTCTCTCTCGGGGATGTGCCCAGGAGGGGAGATTCGGGGTCACTTTCTATGTCTAGCTTTTTGAGGAGCTGCCAGACTGTTCTCTACAGCAAGCGGCTACCCCTTTCCACCAGCAAACGAGGTTCCTCTGGCAGCTGTGCTGGTACTTGTCCTTTTGCTGCTGGCTGCCCTGGTGTGTGTGAAGTGGCATCTCGGGTGGTTTTCATCGGCACGTCCCGGGGACTTGAAGTTGAGCATCTCTTCACATGCTCATCGGCTGCTTGTTTATCTTCTTTGGAGAAATGTCTGTTCAAGTCCTTGGTCCACCTTTCAGTTGTGTCGTTCATCTTTCTGTTGTTTTCTTTCAAGAGTTTTGTGATTTTAGCTCTTTTAGGGTTTTGATCCGTTTTGGTGTAAAGGTCTCCAACTTCCTTCTTCTGCACGTGGCTGTCCAGCTGCCCCAGCACCATGTGTCAGAGACTGCTCTTTTCCCCCTTGAGCTCTCCTCGCCCCTGTTGGAAATAACTGCCTGTAAACCCGAGGGTGGTCTCTGGCCACCGGTGGCTCGTCTGTCCTGACACCAGCCCTGCCATGGTTGCCCTGGTCACTGTAGCTTTGCAGGAGTGTTGACATTAGGCCAAGCTCTGACTCAGGGGCCACATGGGGGAGGATGGGGAGGTGCAGGGGGCCAGGCAGCTGCCGACCTCTGTGCCCCCTCCACCCCAGAAATACCCGCAGCCCAAGGGGCAGAAGAAGAAGAAGATCGTCAAGTATGGAATGGGCGGGCTCATCCTGCTGCTGCTTGTGGCCGTCATCTGGTTCCCGCTGCTCTTCATGTCGCTGGTGCGCTCCGTGGTGGGCGTGGTCAACCAGCCCATCGATGTCACTGTCACCCTCAAGCTGGGCGGCTACGAGGTGGGCACGGGGGCTCGTGGGGGGCTCTGTGGGGGAGGGGCTGTGGGCCCCTGGTGGCCTGGCCTGGCTTGGTGGGGCCCCCAGGAGCCCTTGCTGGCGCCATGTCACCCTCTGCCTGCTCGCCAGCCCCTGTTCACCATGAGCGCCCAGCAGCCGTCCATCGTGCCCTTCACGGCCCAGGCCTACGAGGAGCTGGCCAAGGAGTTCGACGCCCACCCGGTGTGTGCCCAGACGGGGTCTGCCAGGGCGGGGGTGGGAGCGGGGTCTGGGCAGGCCCACTGAGGGCCACCTCTGCCCTGTGCCAGCTGGCCATGCAGTTCATCAGCCAGTACAGCCCCGAGGACATCGTCACCGCCCAGATCGAGGGCAGCTCCGGGGTGCTGTGGCACATCAGCCCGCCGAGCCGCGCGCAGATGAAGCGGGAGCTGGCCAACGGCACGGCCGACATCACGCTACGCTTCACCTGGAACTTTCAGAGGTGGCGGCCCTGCGGGTCGGCGGGGGTGCCTATAGGCTGGGGCAGGGCCTTGCAGACTGCAGGGAGCCCCTGTAGGCCGGGGAGGCCCTGCGGGCTGGTCGCTCGTGGGAGTCACCTGCACCCCCGCCTGTAGGGACCTGGCCAAGGGCGGCACCATGGAGTACACCAACGAGAAGCACACCCTGGGCCTGGCCCCCGGCAGTGCTGCGCGGCGGCAGCTGGCCAACCTGCTCGAGGGCACCTCGGACCAGTCGGTGTGAGTGGGGGCTGCGGGAGGGCCGGGGAGGGGGCAGCATGCTGGGACCAGGCCTGAGCTTCTGCTTTTCTCCCCACAGGATCATCCCCAACCTGTTCCCCAAGTACATCCGGGCCCCCAACGGGCCGGAAGCCAACCCCGTGAAGCAGCTGCAGCCCAGTGAGTGCCGGCTGGGGGGCGCTGGGGCTGGCGGCGGCCCGCGGGTGGTGGGTGGGGCCTGGGGTCTGCCCATCACCTGGCTCTGCCCCAGACGAGGAGGACGACTACCTGGGCGTGCGCATCCAGCTGCGGAGGGAGCGCATGGGCACGGGGGCCGGCGGCTTCCTCGAGTGGTGGGCCATCGAACTGGACAGCTGCCGGGCCAACTGCCACCTGCTGCCCATGGTCATCTTCAGCGACAAGGTCAGCCCACCCAGCCTCGGCTTCCTGGCCGGCTACGGGTGAGTGCACCCAGGGGCTGCAGGTAGGGGCGGGTGGGGGCGGGCGGCGGCCCCAGCACTCACCCCACCCTGCCCTGCCCCACAGGATCATGGGCCTCTACGTGTCCATCGTGCTGGTCATTGGCAAGTTCGTGCGCGGCTTCTTCAGCGAGATCTCGCACTCCATCATGTTCGAGGAGCTGCCGTGCGTGGACCGCATCCTCAAGCTCTGCCAGGACATCTTCCTGGTGCGCGAGACGCGGGAGCTGGAGCTCGAGGAGGAGCTGTACGCCAAGCTCATCTTCCTCTACCGCTCGCCCGAGACCATGATCAAGTGGACGCGCGAGAAGGAGTAGGAGAGTGCCACGGCGCAGCGCATGGCGAATGAAGGGGCGGCCGCGCGGGGCAGGCTGTGGGATGGGACCCGAGTGTGCATGGCCCACCCAAGCCCTGATGCTGCTGCTGTCAGGGAGGAAGCGCCCCACGCCCGGGGCCCGCTGGCAGCCCCGCCCACCGCCTTCACGGGGCTCGGAGCCAGGGCCTCTGGCCTAAGGAGCTGGCCTTCCCTTCCCCACATGTACTGTAGAGTTTTCTAATTAAAGTCATTTTTATTTATACAAATGGAACAGCGATGCTAGGGGACGGCCTCACCCCTGCCCTACTGCTCGGTGCGGCCCACTTCCCCATGCGGTGGTGCCCGCCACAGGGCCCCTGTGTCTGGGCTCAGGGAGAGCAGCAGGCAGGACGCTCAGCTGGGGCTGCTCTGCTCTGTCGTGCTGCGCCCAGGCGGCTGCGTCCTGGGCTCAGCTCTGCCTGTCTCCACCTCGTCCTCACTGTCCTCGATCAGATACTCCTGGATCTCCTGCTGGACCCAAGCCCTGAGGAGGAGAAGCCAGAGTGGGCTCCCTGTCCCCACGCTCATGCCCTTCCCCACATGTCCAGGGCCTGGGGGGCAGTGGACTCACGCCCGGAAGGGCTCCCCTCCAGCCGAGGGGTGCTGGGTACCTATGGCTGCGGAGCTGGGCCTCGGCCAGGATGTAGGGTGGGAGGGGGTCCACAGAGGGCTGCAAGGGAGAGCCAGCATGGGGCGGGGTGCTCGGCCAGCAGACCCCGGCCCCACCAGCTGGGGCCCCTCAGAGGAGGGGTGGGGACGGACCTCAGGCCCCACAGCCAGTGCCCGACCCGGCCCCACCACCACCCAGGGTGGACACTGGGCCCCCAGCACGGTGTCCTTCCCTTCCTCGCCCCTAGACTTGGGAGGCAGGGTGCAGCACCCAGCTCTCCTTCACTCACCAGGTCCTTCAGGTTCACGCGGCAGCCGTAGCACAGCTGCTCGGCCACGTGGGCTCGGAGGCTCCCCCTGAGGGCAGCGACATGGGGCCTGCACACCTGGGCTCCTGAACCCCTGGTGTGTGGCTTGAGGGCACAGGGGAGGGGCCCAGGGACGAGGGGAAAGGCCGGGGACACAGTGGAGGGCCAGGGGATGAGGGGATGGCCCGGGGACGAGGGGAGGGGCCCAGGGACGAGGGGAGGGCCTGGGGACGCAGCGGAGGGCCCAGGGACGAGGGGAGGCAGCAGCTCACCTCCCACAGGGCCCGGCGTCCCCACAGCAGCTCTGGGCCCCGCCGACCCCTGGGAAGCAGCAGGATGCCGTGGGAGCCTCGGCCTGAGCTAGCGAGATGGAGGTCTGGGCCCCAAAGGCTGTGGCAGTGTCTGCGAGCAGAGATGGCACAGCTAGAAGAGAACTGCTGGACCCCAACACCTCTCTCTGGCTCCCAGAATTCAGTGTCAGACTCCCCTGCCTCCCCCGTGGGGGCCTGAGGGCACCGACCCGCGTGGTCAACGTCCAAGGTGCACATGCAGAAGAGGCAGCGGCTGGCGGGGTCTGTGGCTCGCTCGTGTCTGGGCGCCTTGGCCAGCTTCTCGCTCGTCCTGCAGCCGGGCAGGGGTGGGCACGAAGGCACCGTCAGCCGGGGGCCCTGCCCTGGCCAATGGGCTTGGCCTCACCCACCCCAGCCCCGCACCTGTACACGGTGCTGACCGTGGAGGGGAACTGGGCCTGCAGCCGGAGCACGAAGGCCTCCATCAGCCGGTGGATGCTGGCTCTGTCGGGGGCCTGGGCCGCAGGATGGGGGTGCTCAGGAGCCGCCCAGGCAGAGGCCGTGTGCTGGCTGGGACCCACAGCCTCCCACACTGCCAGCCTGGGAGCCTGCCCTGGAGGCCTAGGCTCTGCCCTTGCTGGGGCTGGAGGGAATAGCCAGGAAACCCCGATGAAGGGTCACCCCCCAACTGGGAGCCTGGCCAGGTTTGCCCAGGGACATGGACACTCAGGTGGCCAGCACCTTCCTGACTCACGGGCCCCAGCCTGTCCCTCCAATGCCCAGAGTGGCCTAGAGGCAGTGCCAGCCTGGGGGGGGTGGCTGCAGGCAGAGCCGCAGGCACGCGCGGTGGGGGGTGTCTCTGACCCCGTGTGCCCACACAACAGCGAGGGGCTGGCGTGCTGCCCCCTCCCACGCCCACACCCACCTGGGTGTCGATGGCCGGCGTGAAGACGGACGGGACAGCGAACAGGCGGTTGTAGAAGGCGACCTCCTTCAGGGTGTGGTCCCGCATGGGCCTCACGACCACCACGTCCCCGTGCCGGTCATCCGAGAAGCCCTGGGGGCACGGGAGGGGTTGTGAGGGGGGCTGGGGCCTCTTTCCCACGTGCTCAGAGCCCCTGCCAGGCTCCCCCGGCTCCCCCACACACCGTATCCCAGGCAAGGAAGGCCCCTCTCCCCAGGGCCAGGTTGGTCATGAGCCTGATGGCCAAGCGCGTGCAGCTCTCCCCCGTCAGCACCTTGGAGTAGCCATGGGCTCGGGCCACGTGCAGGATCAGGTGGGTCCTGCAGGGAGAGCGTCTCAGGGGCCTGCAAGGGGGCAGAGCCAGGGACCCCAGGGCACGGGGAGTGAGGGTGGGGTCGGCGAGGGGCCGGGGACCCTGGGTGGAGAGGCAGGCCCACCGGAGGGTCTGCAGGAGCTCCTCCTTGGCCGTCAGCGTCTTCACGGAGTCAAAGAGTCTGGTCAGGGCCTCAGTCTGGGCAGCCGGGGGTGGCCTAGGCGAGCTCCACTGCTCCTCCACCAGCGCTGGGCAGGGGCTGTGCCTGGCGCCCTCGGCCCCCAGCCTGTGCTGCTGCTGGGTGAAAGTGTCCACAGCCTCCTTGTAGGCTGCCTTGCCCCCAGCCAGTTCCTGGGCGCAGCACCGCAGCACCGACGGGGGCAAGCCAAACACCTTCCGGGCACAGGGAAAGCCAGCGGGAAGCAGAGTCAGAGGCCACAGGGCCCCCCGGCCCCCAGCCTGCCCCGCACCCTAAGGTCACCTCAGGGACCCCCTGCTGGGCGGGGAGTGGGCAGGGACCTCCTACCCAGACAAGCCGCCCACCTCCTCCAAGGCGACAGTGTGCCACGGAAAGCCCACAGCCTGCAGGATTGAAGTCATCTCGGCCAGGGTCTTTGCTCTGTCCTCTGGGCTCCGGCCGCAGGCAGCCCCCTCTGAAAAGCCCAGGCAGGAAGAAGAGTTGGTTCCACAGCTTTTCCCCAGGAGCAGGCACAGAGCAGGCCCGTGGGGCCCAGCTCCACGCGGAGCAGTGACTGAAATCGTGGGGCATGAACCCCCTTTCCCTTGGGCGATGTCCTCAGAGCTGGCAGTGGTTTCCTTAGTGTGGCTGAGGGAGACGCCCGTCCTGGAGCTCCCCCAGGAGCAAGGCAAGACTCAGGGGTGGACGGAGGATCAAGTCCTGCTTGCAGCGGCAAATGGCAGCTGTGAGTGCAGGATGGGCCATTTTGAAAGCTGGCTCCTCCTTGGTCTGACTCTGCTATCACCCAGCCTGTCACCCAGGGTCTCGGGATGTCCCAGTGTCCAGGAAGCAGAGAGACTGACCCCCAGACCCTGCCTGGCCCTCTCCACAGTCAGTGCTGAACTCAGTCCTGCTCATGGCCGCCAGCACTCCTGCCCCTGCTCTGTGGGACCCACTGAGGCCTGGGGAACGGCTGGACACGCCCACTCTGTCACCTTCAGAGAAATGCCCCCCTCAGGAGGGTCTGCCCAAGCCCACCCCCAGCGGGCAGAATGGAACGGATTACCAGCCTCACATACCGTCAACACAGACAACCCCAGGCACAAAGCGCAGCCTTTTGGCAGACTCTCGACTCAGACCCTGTGGGGAGATGCGACGAGGGACTCGAACTCCAGGCCCAACAGCCGGCATCCGAAACCTCACGTCCAGGAGCCACCAGAGGCCACTGGCCACCAGACCTCATGCTTCCCCGAAAGGAGCGTTTAATGATGTGACAGCATGACCTTCGGTGGACTGTCCCAAGGCTGCTGGGGCAGGACATGCCCGTGGGGCCGCCAGCTGCACCTTGCTCTAGGCTGGCCTGATCCCAGGGCACCTCCGAGGCCTCGGTGCACGCCCACCCCAACCGCCCCAGAGATGCACCTGGTCACCTGCCCCTGGAAGGCACCGTCTGCATAAGAACCCAGCGTCACCTGCTGGCAGCAGTAAAGGCAGCTTCCCCGGGCACAGGACATGGCCTGGCCGCTGGGCAAGCCGCCTGGGGGGTTGGGGGCCTCTCGCTCCCGCCCCTCCCACCAGGTCTAAGGGAGCTGAGAGGTAAAAACAAAAGCGAACCACACGGGGACCCACAGAAGGCCTTCATCACCACGACCAGCACTCCTCACCTGGCCACCTGCCCCACCACCACCACCCAGAACTCCCGGGCATGGAACCCCCTCATGGCCACAGCTTCCTCAGCTGGCACCCCACACCACAACCTGCTGTGCGTGCCACGCCCTGCAGCAAAGCCTCCAGGGGAATTCCCAGTTGCCTCCAGGACATCCTGAGCTGGCACATCACACTCCAGTCTGGTGAATGCCAATCGGCCCCCCAGACTTGCTCCTCTCCTCACTGCCTCCCAGCCTTTGCATGTGCCGCTCCCCCCACCTAAACCCCTGCCTCCTTTGCTCCTCTGTGGAAACCCAGGAAATGCTCATGGGTATCCCCAAATACAGCTTCTCCAGGCCTTCACTGACCCCAGCCAGGGCTGAATCACCTGCACTTATCTAGCTGCCACGCCCCAGGCACCCTCCCAGGACTTGGGAGAACTGCAGGGGCTCAAGGGCACCTAGGAAGCATGTGGCCTCAGGGACACACAAGCTGCACTCCAGCCATGCTGTAGAACCAAGGGACTGCATTTCTACATGGCAGAGCAAACATGCAGAGGGCTGAACTGGGACACAGCAGAATACTCTGGAACAGCTGCTTGGTTTGCACCTCCAGTATACACATACAAAAGGTCCTCCAGGCCAGTTGGGGTGTGGGTTGCTCTCCAGCCCTGACAGAACACCTCAACACCAGCCAAAAACAGAGAGGTCCCTTGCACCCCCCCTGGAGCTCAGCCCTGCCCACAGGCCTGGCTCAGAAAGGAAGGCTGTGGGAGATGTACCTCCAGGACCTGCCAGACCATGGAACTGGACGAAGCACCCCCAGACCAAGCCAGAAGGACCTGGGGAAGAAGAAAACATCACCAGAGAGCACCCACATTTCCAGCATGAACCTGTGCACCCCCCACCTCTTGGACAATGACACCCGCAGAGCCACAGGTGCATGGCAGCAGCTTGGGCTTGGCAAGAGGCACCTGGGACAGGCTGGCCCCCTGCAGGAGGGGCAGGAGAGACTGTGAGCCAGGGCCCGGGGGCTGGGCTGCCCAGCCTGGCACGTGGACCCTCACCCAAGGCAGAGGAATCAGAGCCGCAGACCCCATGCTCTACCTTCTCGCCTGGAAAGATGAGCCGGTTCTTCCCCAGCACGGCTCTGAACTTGTGAACGTAATATGCCTTAAAACAGTCCCTGCAACACAACCCCAAAGACTCAGGCAGGTTGCAGCCCCTGCCCCGTCACTGCATTCACACCAAGCAACAGGAAAGCCCACCCAGCACCTGCTGGGGTTCTCCTCCCTTCTCTTAACAACATCCATTGGAAAGCAAGAGGAGGGCGTTTGCTAAAGACTAGAAGCTGGGCTCTGCCCATCCCCCCTGCACCTCACTCCAGTCTAGACACCGGCTCCCCCATAAGCACCGTCTGGCACTCTCCTAGTTCCTGACCCACCGTTAGATTGTGGGAGAAGGTTACCTGAGCAGGAAGGCAATCCTTCCCACCTCTGTTAAGACACCAGAGTCACCAGGGTGACAGTAAACACCAAAGTCAAGTAACCAACTGCGTTTTAAGACCACGCCTCAGAAGCGGGGACAGTCCCGAAGGCCAAGCGGGGCTGTGTTTGCCAGGTGCTCACCTGCAGAAGGCATCTCCTGCCCGGATCACCAGGGCCGGCAAGCCTTCCTTGCATTTCACACACTTCTGCTCACGGCTTTGAACACCAAACGAGAGGAGGAGGAACAAGAACACAGAGTACAATGGGCTTGGCGGGGACAGGGTCCTGTTTCTAAGCCCCAGGTGGGTCCGTCTCACCGGTGTGTGAGAGAGGTCACGGGGAGCTATAAATGGCATTTAAGGAATGACCAAGTGCTGGGAAGGAGGTTAGTCTCAAAACAGTTTGGCACATAAAGGCCACCTCTCAGTCTCCTCAAGACTGACAGGGGGAGGACACAGAACTGTGTGGCCCCGGAGGAGAGAAGTGGGTGGAAGCGACAGGGACAGCGATTTCCTCCCCGAGTAAGTGCCCGGCAGAGCTGCCCCATGGCTGCAAGAGGCAGGGGTGGGGGCGAGGATGTTCCCCGAGCGGCTGACAGCCACTGCCCGGTGCTGCGGGGCGCGTTCCAGCCTCCTCCGGGGCCTGGGCCGGAGGGCTCAGACTGCGCCCCAGGCATCCCAGGGCCTCCCAGAACACGGCGCCCCGAAGCGACGGCAAATCCCGGAGCCGGCCGGGCCCCCTCCGGGGCGGGCTCGCGGGCGTCCGGGGGCGCCCAACTCTTACCCAGGCCGCGGCGGCGGCAGCTCCTCGGCCGGGGTCTCCCGGTAGTCCTCGCCCACCTGGCACATGGCTGCGCCGGCTCTCGCAGCTGACGGCGGCGCGCGCGCGCGGATGACGTCACCGCGGCGCCGTCGCGGGCCGGGCGAGGGGCGCGCCTGTGACGTCACCGCGGCGCCGTCGCGGCCGTGACGCGGGCGGCGGCGGCGGCGGCGCGGGGCCGGCCCGGGATGGCGATGTTCCGCAGCCTGGTGGCCTCGGCTCAGCAGCGGCAGCCGGCGGCCGGGCCCGCGAGCGGCGACAGCGGCCTGGAGGCGCAGTACAGCTGCCCCATCTGCCTGGAGGTCTACCACCGGCCCGTGGCCATCGGCAGCTGCGGCCACACGTGAGTGCGCCCGGCCTCCGGGGCTGCGGACCCAGCGCCGCGGCGGGGAGATGGGGGGCCGCGCCCGGGCCGAAGGAGGGGCCGAAGCCCGGGTCGCCCCTGCGCGCGGGGAGCTCGGGGTGCGCGGGGCTCCCCTGCGCGGCGCCCGCCCTACCTGCAGGGCGTGCGCGCTCTCCCGCAGCCCACCCTGCGGCCCACCGGCCTGTGGTGCGCGCCCCTGGGTCCTCAGAGGGCCGTAGACTTGAGCGCTGTGCCTGTCGCCGACTGGGACGGGCAGTTGCAAATAAATGGCTTGTGGCTTGTGCCGTCAGCTCTTTTTCAGCCCACTGCCTGCTTGTCTTGACTTCCGAGGACAGCAGTTCCCTGAAGTTAGCGGAGGGGGTTGTTTGGAGTCTGGTGCTGTTTGTTTTGTTCAGTTTTGAAGGAGAACCGAGTCACACCAATCACTGCACAGCCAGGCAGGGGACCAGAAGCCAGACGCACTTTGCTGGGGTGTTTCAGGCACAGGGCTCCCCTCCCAGCCGGGAGCTGCGCTCACCTCTTCTCAGAACTACCAGCCTGGTCAGGAGGAAGCTGAGACGAGTGCTAGCTTTCTGGCCTCCCAGGTGGCTGAATAACACCCCTCTTAGGTGAAATGAGCAAGGTGGGGAGGGCTTCGGCTATAGGCAGTGCCACTGAGGAGGTGGGGTTGGCCAGGAGCACTGGGGTTGGTAGGAGGCCCTAGAAGGTATTGCAAACAAAGGCAGCTGACTTCTAAGGCTTCTTGTACAAAAAAGGAACTGGCACTGCTGCTCGCTGGTGGGCGTGTGCCTGCTGTCACCCAGAGGGGAGGCAGGGACAGTGTCAGGACCCGAGGCTCCCTTCACCTTCCTTCTCTCAGGAAAAGCAGCACATACCCACCCACGCCACCATATGCTGCTGGCATGTCTCGTAAGGGTGCTTGCTGCTCCTCGGGTTTTCAGGCTGCTGGTGACATATGCCAGGCAGCCCCAGAGCAGGCTTGTTCCTCATAAGCGCAGACAGGTAGGCATTTCGAGGTGTGTCCTCCGTCCTCCAGTCCGTCGCAGAGAGAACTGTCAGGCTTGCTCTGGTCCTCACTTCACACCTTTCCCAGGCACCTTCACCCAACCTTGGCCATTGAGTCTCCTGTGCCCTGGTTTGCTCAAATCAGTATCTTCTCTTTTTTAGATGAGCTTTTTGTTAAAAAGTGGGTTTGGTAACACAAAATACAGAACTCACAGCAATTGTGAAAACATCTTTTTCTGTAGCCTCTCCTCTGAATGCTTTTCTTGGCAGGATTCTAGTCTCGTTACTGGTCCAGCAAAAGCCTTTCCTGCCTTTTTCCTTAAAGCGACTGGCTCCCTGGCTGTTCCTGCTGGCTTTGTTCTCCTGGCCGTTACGCTCTACCTTCTTCTCTAGGCTTCTTGCCCTTTATGGCTAAGGCATGCACGCAAATGAGCTTTTCTTTAAAATCTTTTTTGATGATCTGGTCGTCCCTCTCCTGGAGCTACCTGACTGTAAGCCAACTTCCTTTCACAGAGTAGGTTCTATGGTGGTGAATGCTGCTCTGTCTGGAGGCAGGTCCCCTGGCTCGGCACCAGGACAGAAGAGGACCTGATCGGGAGGGTGGCTCACACGGTTGTGCTCTGTGGAAGAGTTCCAGGGGATTCCAGGGTGCCCCCAAGGGAGAGGGGCGCCATCCTGGGTGGCCCATTCCTGAGCCCCGAGGGTGTGCATTGGGGCAGACTGAGGGTGGCTGGCGGGGCCCCAGCCCTTACGCCTCGTCTTCCTTTCTGGTGTGCTGCTCCACCTGCCCCGTCCAAGTGTCCCCATGCACAGCTTGTTAACAAAACCAGAGGCCATAGGGGAATTGCAATACTTACACCTAAGGGCAGCAGTAGCAAGTGACAATAATAAATATTTTCTCATCATTCTGTACACACGAAAACCACATGGGGTAGGTGCTGTTATTACTTCTTTCATATGAGGAAAGGGAAGTGCAAGAGGTTCAGCAAATTGCCCAAAGTGTCATGGCAGTGCCAGGATTTGGCCTTGGGCACCAGGCATGGCCATCCTCTCAGCCACTGTCCACCGCCTGACCCTAGGGACAGGGAGCAGATTCAGAGAACTGTGTGCTCAGAGCTCCCCTTTGCCACTTGGCTGCCCATAGCCAAAGCCTCGGCCAGGCCTCGGTGCTCCTGGCCCTGCCTGAGGGCGGAGGAGCAGAGCAGAATGTGTGTGCAACTGAGGGGGTGCCGGGGAGGCTTGGGGCACCGCCTCTGCCCCGCCTGCACTGAGCCTGTCCCGACTTCCCTGCACCTGAGGGCAGAGTGGGCATGGACACGCCAGTGTGCAGTGGTCCCCAGGAGTCCACACAAAGGGGGCCTGCCTGGCTGCCCCCCTTGCCCCTTCCGTGAGCACCCACTGGTGCTCCTGGGGTTTGGGGTGTGAGAGCAGGTGCACCCCGCTGTGCATCTGCCAAACCTCAGCTGCTTCGCTCTGCGGAGAAGCTGCTGAGTGCCAGCCTGCTCGGCCAGTGCCTGGCAGACTTTGGGGAGAGAAGCAGCACTGCCTTGGCCACCAGCACAGCAGGCAACAATTGCTGGAAAGCAGAACGCAAGCGGCCCACGGCTGGACACGTCACCTGCCTCCTTGGGGAACGTGACACGGTGATATCATCGGGGCTGCTCATGGATGCCGCAGCTCGCGGGTTGGGGTGGGCAGGGTGCAGCTACGCCAGCTCTTGACACACAAGCCCCCTTGCCCCCTCCTGGAGGAAGACTCCCCTGCCTTTTGTGCGCATTTCCCAAGACTGGCTCCCTGAGCCTGCGCTGTGCCCCGCCCCTGCTTCTGGAGCTGACCGCCCTTCTGCTGTACTTGGTGCTCAGTCCCTGGGCATTGTCTTTGTTAACAGCTTCACGGAGAAGTCATTCTTGTCCTGTACAGACTCCCTCGTTGGCAGGGCACAATCCAGTGGTGTTTAGCGTATTTACAGAGTTGCACAGCATCACCACAACCAGTTTTAGAACATTTTCATCACCCCAAAGAGAAACCCTGGACCCACCAGCAGTCACGCCCCAATCTCCCTCCTCAGCTCCTCGCTGCCACGAATCTCCTCTCTGTCTCCGTGGATTTGTCACGTAAATGGGGTCAGACAGTACGGGCTTTGTGCACTCGGCCAAACACACTTAAGGGCCGTCCATGTTGTGGCAAGTATCAGAATCAGAACTCAGTTCCTTTCATGGCTGAGCAACTGTCTGCCACGCGGTCGGCCCACACTGTGTCGGCCCCCCAGCCCCAGGCCTGCCCACCACCCTCTGACGGACGTGGGAGCCACTGGGATGCCCTGCCCAGCCTTCTGTGGATCACCAGCCAGCTCTTCCCTCAGGTGGTTTGGCAATGTAAGGGCCTTCCTCGGCTTTTATGCTTTTCAGATTGGGGTACTGCGCCGAGGGACGGCCTGGGACGGCAAAGGGGGGCCAGGGGTGTCTCCACAAGCCTGCGAGGGAGCCGGGCAAGGCGAGTGCCCACCAAAACTGCCTTGAGCTCGGTGGGAGAGGGTGCCGTACCCACACAGGCTCCGGTGGGTCAGTCACCGGGTGAGCTGGGCCCGGCCCCATCAGGAGAGGAGGAGCCGGGGGCACCCCTGCCCCGCAGCAGCCTGGGCTGGAGGCTCTTGCCTTCTTCGTAGGAACTGGGTTGAGCACAGGGTCCTCCCCAAGACGGAGAGCAAAGTTTCCTGACGGTGAAGAGAACTCTCATCTCCTCACCTGGCCAAGTCCTTCACAGATTCAGGAACCTTCTCACAGCCCCCTCTGAAACAGCTGCTGCCCCCCAGGCCCAGCTCCCGAGGCACCCAGGCGGGAGCAGAGCTGGGCCCGGCCTGATTTCTCCTGGCAGAATCATCCGTCTTCAGGTGGCGTCCGGCCCAGCTCCCCGCCAGAGCCGCGCGCTTCCTCGTTGCCATGGGTGCTCTTCATCCCATCCCGGTGCCACAGCCAGGCAGGCCCTGCAGCGCCTCTTACCTAGCTGCACTGAGGGGGGCCTGAGATTCAGCTCCTTCTCCCTCTTTTTGCTCCCTGTGGAGAGTTTCACGCCAAAGAATCCTCCCGAGTTCCTGCTGCCTGCTCTCCCTGCCCAAGCATTGCACTTACAGCTGCGGTGGGCAGTGGCTGTAAATCCCGCTGGCAGGGTGCGGGAGCCAGCGTAGGGGGGCCCCCCACTGGGAGCCCAGAGCACACACAAGGGCCCAGGGGAGGCGTCTCCGGCCGGTCCTGTGACGTGGGCACCTCCCGGTGCAGCACTGGGCGCTCTAGGCCAGCGGGAGGCCCTCAGCACCCAGGAGTGCGCCCACCAGGGAGGGAGAGGGGCACGGACCGGCCACAGAGCATGAGTGGGAGGCCCCAGCAGCCCACAGGCACACACTGGCCTTTGCCAGCTGGGGCTCTGTCTGGGACAGGCTAGTGGGTCTCCGGGAATAATCTTCCAGGTGAGGATGGGGGCGACTTATCCTGGTCCCTCACAGGCAGCGAAACAGCCACACCCCTCTCCCCAGCGCTGATTTTGTGGCCACCCCTGGCATGTGGCAAGCGTGGGGACATGTCCGTGGGACGTGACAGGAAGGGGGTCACCGCCCCGTCCCCCCTGAGGCACGCAGAGAACCGTGCTCCTTACGTGGCCCCAAGTGGTCCCACCCTGGGCAGCTTCAGCCCTGCCCTGCGGGCAGCCTGGTCCTTTCCCATGAATGCGAGGACCTTCAGCACCCGAAGGGTTCCGGGCTCCCCGGTGCCGTCCCTGGGCCCCTGAGCCCTGAGGTCTTGCCCTCACTGCCTGGCGGGGGCGGCCGCCGGGGCGTGGGTGTCATCGGCCCTGCCAGCGGAGGCCCGTGTCAGCCCGCGTGTCCCACAGGTTCTGCGGGGAGTGCCTGCAGCCCTGCCTCCACGTGCCGTCCCCCCTCTGCCCGCTCTGCCGCCTGCCCTTCGACCCCAAGAAGGTGGACAAGGCCTCCCACGTGGAGAAGCAGCTCTCGTCCTACAAGGCGCCCTGCCGGGGCTGCAACAAGAAGGTAGCGCCTCTCAGCGGGCCCGGGGGAGCTGGGGTGGGGTCCGCAGCCGCAGGCCTGGCCTCCACTCCCGGAAGGGGCACGGTGCCCCTTGCCTGGAATGCCGGGGAGGAGGGGCGCCCGTCCCTCACTGTGTCCCCTGCGGTGTCACCCACCAGGGCCCCACCCTGGCAGACCCCCTCTCAGCTGCAGGCTCTGGGCTCTGGTTGGAAATGAGCATGTGGCCATGGGGGAATACAGTCGCTGAGCAGGGACCCCCAGTGCAGCCTGATCCCCCCTGTGGTTGGCCCCAGCCCCCAGCCAGCTCCCCCAGAGGCTGGAGAGAAACCGCTCAGGAAGAAGTGCCGAGGGGCCCCAGGGGCAAGATGGCACCACTCCTGTCGGGGGCACGGCCATAGCCCCCAGCTCTTGACCCCGAACCTCAAGGCTGTGCGGTCCCGGTCAGGGAAGCCCCCGAGCAGCTACCAGCAGGCTCCTGGCCGAGCGTTTCTCCTGATTTTCTGTGTTTAGAATCTGCCCTCTCCTGAGTTAATGGCACCCACCGCCCAGTCACCACAGAAAGCAGCCCCTCGGTGCTCTGTCTGGAAAGGAGCCCCTTGGTGTCCTGGGCTGCCCCTGCCCAGCCACTGTGGGCTCCCTTGGGCTCACACACGGGCCCTCCCCAGGGCCAACCCCCCACACCCTCTCCCTCCATGGCCAGGTTGGCCGCGCTTGGGCTGGTGGGGGGCACCCCAGGCGTGGCCCCTCCTGAGCCTGGCCCCTCAGGCCCCTGGCAGGGCAGCACTGGGTGGCGTCCCCTGCCCTGGGAGGCGAGACGGGCCCCTCCGAGGTCTTGCTCAGGGTCCCCTGGTTCTCGTGCCCCCGCCTCTGAGCTCCTACCCTCACCCATCACTCCGCACAGACCCAGCTTTAGCAGCAGTGGGGGTTGTGTTGAGTTTCCGTGTGGTTTTTCCCACTTTTGGATGAGAAATTTTGCCAAGAGATGTTTGTCCGTCCACTCAGGGGGGCCTCTGCCCCCCATCCGTGGCTGGTCTTGAGGCCGCAGGGCCCTCGAGCCTCCCCTCTGCCGCGCGCAGGTGTCCTTGGCGAAGATGAGGGTGCACGTCTCCTCCTGCGGGAAGGTCCAGGAGCAGATGGCCAACTGCCCCAAGTTTGTCCCAGTGGTGCCCACATCCCAGCCCGTGCCCAGGTAGGCCCTGCCCTTGAGCCTCCTGAGGCGCTGCCGCCCGGGGCCACGGAGGGGAGAACAGCGCCGGGGGCCGCCTCTCACCCTCCCTCTCCCCGGCCCAGCAACACCCCCAACAGGTCCACCTTCGCCTGCCCCTACTGCGGCGCCCGCAACCTGGGCCAGCAGGAGCTGGTGAAGCACTGTGTGGGCAGCCACCGCAGCGACCCCAGCCGCGTGGTGAGCCCCTCCTGCCTGCCGCGGTCACGCAGGCCCATGCCCCGGGGAGGGAGCTGGGAGCCAGCCCCGCACGGTGCCCCGGGGGGTGGGGGCCCCCTGGCCTGTCTCCGCGGCCCCTCCTGGGCTGGGTCTGCGCCTGTGAGCTCGCACCGCGAGGGGCCCGTCCTGGCTGCACCCCGGTCGTGCGCCCCGCCTCACCCCTGCACCCTGGGCCCAGGTCTGCCCCGTCTGCTCGGCGATGCCCTGGGGCGACCCCGGCTACAAGAGCGCCAACTTCCTGCAGCACCTGCTCCACCGGCACAAGTTCTCCTACGACACCTTCGTGGTGCGTGCGCCGCCCCTCGTCCCGCCCTCCCGGTGGCCACCAGGGGCCACCAGTGACCGCAGCTCCCCCAGCCCTGGACAGAGCTCCTGGGCCCTGGGGGGTGCGGCCACGTGGGCGCCACAGGGGGCTCCTCTCAGGTGTTTGGAGAACTAGGGGGGCTGTCCCCTTGGAACCCTCTGGCCTCCCCCTGTCCTTTCTGCCCAGCCCCTGGGGAACTAGGCTTGCCCTTGGCCACACGCAGGGCTCCGGGGGGCTCCAGGGGTCCATGGGGGCCGGGCTCACTGCCCCTCCCCCACCCTCACACGGCCCTCCCTCCCCACCTCCCGCCTTCCAGGACTACAACATCGACGAGGAAGCCGCCTTCCAGGCAGCCCTGGCCCTGTCTCTCTCTGAGAACTAAAGGTGGCATTCGAGCCACTGGCCGAGGAGAGCCAGGGGGACCGCTGGACAGTGCACCGCGAGCAGGGCCCTCTGCTCCCTGGGCCTCACGGGGCTGCCGTCTGCCCCAGACGAGCAGTGGCCTGTCCACTGCCTCAGTGTCCTCGGCACGGAGGGGGAGGCCGGGCCCCCGGGCAGCCCCAGGCCCCACTGCTGAGCCAGGCATCGGGAGGAGGGGCCCCGAGACCCTGGCCGGCCCACCTGGCATCTGGTCCACCCACCTCGTCCGTTTGGTACTGGCTTTTGTGATACTTAGCGATTCCGGCATCTTTTGTAATATCCAATGCGATAACCTTTTCACATTTTATAGAGCAAAGGAAAAGCAGTTACTCTTCATATTGCAGTACCTGTGTTTGACTAGCAATAATAGTATTTTTCTGGAACATTTACAAAGTTATATTTTTTAAAAAAAAAATCAAAAATAGGCATTGTGTGGGATTGGTTTTGGGGAGGGAGGAGAGACTGGGGGAGCCAGGAGCACCCCGGGAGCAGAGGGGGCTGCGTGTTCACTGCCTGGGTGGCAGCTCTCAGCCTTTGGCCATGAGCTGTGGCCTCTGGGCAGCCCAGGAAGCCCGGCCTCGGTTGAGACGGGCGGCGCCAGCCCATGGCCCCTGTCACCTTCCCACCGGAGCAGCCTCCAGAAACACCTGACTGCTCTCCTTTGTTCCGTGGTATAAATCATTGCCCTTTAAATAAAAGTTTAAGTAAAGTATTTCAGAGCATCTAGAGCTCACCCAGTGGCTTTTTTCTGCAACTACAAAAAGGAAAGGACTGGTTTGGGGTCAGAAAAAGGAGTCTGGGGCCCCTTCCTCTATGACAGAGGTTTGTTCTCACTCGCAGCTCGAGATTTGAGTTCAGCGTGCTCCGGTGGCAATTCTTAGAGGACCGGGGCGCCGGGAGGGCCTGGGGGAGCCATCCCAGGTGACCGTCCTCCACACTCAGCGTCTCCCGGGGCCACAGTCCCCCTGCAGGGCGTCCCACCTCCCCTCGGCCGGGAGCCCCTCCTGCCCTCCCTGCAGCCAGCTGGGACTGTGCCGGGGGCACAGGCTGAGGGGCCGGGCTGGTGGGTCCCGCCGAGGCTCCTGCTGCAGGGTGACCAGAGGGTGGGCCGGGCGGGAACTGTCCTATTATGGTTGCACGCACTGGCCACTGTCCTCAGTGGGGCCGCCTTGAGGTGGCAGCGACTGTTGGGGGTCATACTGCAAGGGCGATGCCGCACCCTGCTTGACCCCGTGGCTGCCCCACCTCCCCAGAGTGAGGCCAGCTCCTGCCCATGCCCACCTTGGTGACGCTGAAGATGCAACCAAGGCCACCCTCCCTCCCGAGGTCTCCACAGTGCCTCCCCTGCGGCCCCCTGAGCCTCGGCCTGTTTTCCGGGCATTGGGCCCCTCACCCCCCTCCAGGGCCTGTGGAGAGCATCACGTCCCCCTCTCCCCACCAGCCAGCCAGTACCTCAAGGCCACGCTCCTCAGATGGGACAGCAGGGCCAGTGGGGTCTCAGTCAGCTCCGCGACATCAGGAAGGTGTCTCGAGGCCCCATGACTCTGTGTGTGCAGCCAGTCTCGGGTGGCCAAGTGCAAAGCCCACTCCAGGCTGCTGCCCCGGGATGGGGGTCCCACCCCTCCTGTCGGCGCCTCTCCCCCTTGGGGGCCACTCACGGCAGGGAAACCTGAGCTCAGCTGACGCTCTTCCAGGGAAGGACGGGCTGGCCCTGTGGTGAGGGGACACAGCGCCAGAACTCCCATCTGGTGACCCGAGCCCTGTCCTGGCACGACCCGCTGCAGGGCTGTGCCGAGCGGCTGCTGACCCCTGTGTTTAGGGTGGGGGTTCCTGGGAGCGGGCTCTCACCCCACACGCTGCATTGTCCCTGATGGAGCAGTCCCCGGGCAGGTTTCCTGGTGCAGACGGTCCCGCCCCCGGGGGCCCGGGCTGCCTGCGCGGGGTCCCCAGAGCCCCAGGTGGCCTCCTGGTGTCACCGCCGTGGGGGGCAGCTCCACCTGCTTCTGGGCAGACGCTGCAGGTCAGTGAGGACGGGGGCGGGGGCCGCCTGCAGAATGGCTGGCTCTGGGCCTGGGGGCACCAGACGCCCACCAGCAGCAGCAAGGGGGACACGTGAGGACCGTGGGGCCACCACGCCGACGCCAAGCCTGCCTTCTGGCCATGGGCGCCGTCCCACCTTCTGGAAAAAGCATGCACCGTGGGCCTACCTCTGACAGAAGACTGAAAGGAAAGCCGGTCCCAGCGGCATCTCACTGCCCAGCTGGTGCCCACGCAGGTGGGGGCTGCTCCTCCCAGGACCCTCATGTGCCTGTGGGTGGGGCCTCGGAGGCCACGAAGGCTCAGCCTCTGGTTGAGCCCACAGGCCCGGAAGGTGGCCGAACCCTGCCCACTTCCTAGACGAAGAGAGCAACTTGGGGACCTGCCCCAAGCCCCCGCAGCTGAGAGGCGGCCGGGCCCTCGCTGTCCCACACCCCTCCACAGCGCCTCCTTGGCCACGCACCTGGAACACCTGGGGCGGCTGACCCGGGAGCACAGGTGCCCCCGGAGGAGGGACGAAGCTGGCCTCCAGCCCAGGGCCCCTCACGGCCACTCTCCTGACTTTGGGGGACAGTCGGCACAGTCACGATGAGGCTGAAAGGTGACGTGTGCCCATGGCCTCCCCCGGGTCCCTGTGTCCCTCAGCAGGCCCCCGGCTGGGTTGGGTCAGGGCCTCCACCAGGACGACCACAGCTTCGCTTGGTGACATCTGCAAAGACCCCATCTCCAAATGGGGCCATGTTCACAGGTGCCAGGGGCTTGGGCTCGGATGTATCTTTCTTGGGGGCACAGCTGGCCCCACTGCAGAGGCCATCAGGAAATGTGAATGTTCGAGGGGACTTTGCCACAGGACGCTGTCCATGAGTGCAGCCCCTGTGCCGTGGTGCCCACCCAGAGACAGGGAGGGGAGCCGGGGGAGCCGCCTCTCTTTCTGGCAAGTTTGGTGAGAGGCTGGAGATGCTGCCAGGAAGGCACCTTGTCAGAGGCAAGGGCTGTGCAGCTCCTGGTGGTTTCATCACCGCTGCCTTTTAGGGTTTCTGGTGGGCACAGGAGCCCCTGCCTGCCCCAGCAGTTCACCTTGAGGGGACCCACTGTCCTGACCCGGGTGGCCCAGGGACAGTCCTGCTGACAGGGCCCCCAGCACCCCAGGAGGGCGGGAAGGCATTTTTAGCCATAAGACCCGCTGCTGGCTGCTGTGTGCTGGGCCCGGAAGGGATGCCACCTCCTCCTGAGTCGGCCTTCGGAAAGCCTGCCCAGGCCTGGCCACACGTTATGTGGAGCACGGGGACCTGCAGGCTCAGCCTGGGTGCTGTGTGTTCAGGCCGTGGCTTTCAGGCTCCTCGGACCGAAGCTGTGGCAGGGGTGAGCCTGGCCGATGCCCTCTCCCTCCTGCAAGTGCTTCTCTAGCTGTCAGCCCGGGGAGCGGCCACCGGCCGGCCTCCAGGACAGGGCCGCGCCTCTTCACCCCTGTGTCCCTCGTGCCTGGCACACAGAGCGAATGTGGGATGAACCAGGGGACACAGTTCTCGAGATGGCGAGGGCAGGACCTTTAAGACGAGAAGCCCCCTCCCCACAACGGACAGCTTCACCCATGGCCCTCTGCGCTCGCCACAGCCTTGCTGGGCAAGGTCAGCTCCGTTGTAAGATGCTCCAAGGAGGAGCATGGCAGAGGGTGTGGGCACTGAGCTGGGGACAGACTCACTCCCAGCTCCCCATCCACCATGCTGCTGCAGGCCCACAAATCCTGCTCCCCCAGCAGCCCCGAGCTGCCCTCCCCTGTCAGACCTCTGGGTCACGGCAGCAGCCCCTGCGGCCTCATCTGCACGCAGCACGCGCACCACACGCCCAGCAGCACGCAGCAGGCAGCGAGAATGCAAGGACACGCAGCAGAGGAGCGGGGGCGGCCCTTGCCGGGCCACGTGTCTGTGACGGGGCAAACGCTAAGGCTCTCTTCAGGGTCTCCTCGGGACCACACTGAACACAGCCCCATGAGTCACAGCGGAACTGCCCTTCTGTGCAGCCCCCCAGGGACAACTCAGAAGTGGGGGCCAGCAGACCCCCCTGGGACGCCCGAGGGCGCAGGAGGTGGGTGGGTTTGCACTTAGCCACTTGGTGCCAGCGTTCCTTTTTGTTCTCTTGTTGGAAATACACACATTCATGTTTACACACACACACACACACACTCCACACATTTACCACCAGTCTCTTGCACCCTCTGTGATCTGGCTTTGTCTTCTTGATGGTTCATTCATTAATTAGGTAAAATAAAACTTGGATGAGTTCTTAGTCTAAAAAGAAATTCAGGAGGTTGAAAAACATATTCTTTCCTACAGCCTTTCGCTAACTTCCCCGGATAAAACAAGAGAAGCTTTTTGACATCAGCTGGGATGAGAGTCTGGTTGCTCAAGGTGAGACCACTCAGCCAACCCAGCAGCCCACCCAGTGGCTCTGGGCTGTAGCGTCCCCACAGGCTCCCAGCTCCAGAGTGGGAAGTCAGAGAATGTTCTAGAAAATGCAGAACCATCGTGATGGGGTTGGAATGACCAGGTCAGTGTCTGAGCCCTTGCCTAGGCCTTGTGCCTTCCAGCAGGGGTGAGGCCGTGGCTCTCTCCGACCAGCCCAGCTCCCAGGCCACCTGCACCCAGAAGGGAGTGGGAGACCTGCTGAAGCCCCCCAGGGCTGTGGGAAAGCCTCTCCCTTGTCACACTTCAGCAAGCCACACTGCTCCCTGTGCCCCAGAGGTGCTCTGATGACCCCTGGGATCTAAGGCCATGTTGCTGGGAGACCCACAGATTCTTGTAGGTGTGGCAGAGCACCCCTAAATAAAGGGGGCATCTGGCTGGGACTAAGGGGATAATCAGGCAGGGGCTTGGCTCATGGCCTCCCAGTGGGTAGGTGGGGGGCAGGCCGACATGGGTGGAGGGTGGCCCAGGTATTTGCAGGTGTTACCTGTGTCTTGTGAGGGGGAGGAGGAGAAGAGAGTGTCAATAGAAAGCTCTTGAGCCAGGACAGGTGGACAAGGCGGAAGGAAAGACCATGTACTCTGAAGCCCGCGTGCATGGCAGTGGGCAGAAAAGATGCCCTCTCCCCTGCATGCATCTGCCCGCCCTGACATCCCCCGTCGGGCAGCAGGTGGCCTAGGCCCAAGCCTTGGTCTTCCCACCTGCAAAATGGGGTGGTGACCCAGCCGCTCCTCCCGGTCTCTCCAGCCTCCTCTGCAGACTCCCTGGCATCTCCCCTCAGCCCCCAGCCGGCACAGAGCCCCAGGCTGTCATGTGGCCTGCAAAGCCATGGTGGCTCAACCAACTATGGACACACCGGGTGGCTCTCAGGGTCCTGCCCACCCTCTGCCCACCCCCGAGGGCTTGGGACCTCAGCCAAGAAAGGACCAGACACCTGGCTACACTCCTCCCAGAAGACAGGGCGGGGATGGCTTCTGGGGCTGCAGAGGTCTGCTGCAGAGTTGCAAATGCTTCCATCTTTCCTTAAACTTCCCTTAATCCCATCCCACCTCCCTGGAATTCCAGAACTCCCGCTGTGCGCCCTCTGAACCAATTGAAGGTGCTTTCTGGAGGCCTGGGTGGCAAACTCCTAAAGCATTGTCCTCAGAGATAAGAGCCCCCTGGGGTTCCTGACCCCCCCCGCCCCCCAGGAAAGGGCCTTCTCCCCGACACCAGTGTCTGGCCTGTCCCAGGTGCTGACCCCGGGTCACCCCTGAGGCAGCTGGGGGGGGTCGCTGGGACCCAGGGCTGCCCATCAGTCCCACCGACCTGGGTCGCGGGAAGGCTGTAACTGGCGGGAGCAGGGGTTCCCCCAGGAATAGTCGGGCCCAGAGTCAAGGGCCCGGGGCTCCGCGGTGGCACCCGTCGCCGTGTGGACAGACAGGGCTCTGTCCCTTCGACAGAAAGGCTGCCCTCTGAGCGCCCGCGAGCGGGGGCGGGGCCCGGGGCCGGCGGGGGGGTCCTGGGGGGCACCGGCAGCCACGGGGTCCCCGCGCACCTGGCCTGGGCGTAGCTCAAAGAGCGGCTCCGCCCCGCCCGGGCCCCGCCCCCGCACACGCTGGGCCCTGGTTGGTGGAGGTGGTGTGCTATGATAATGAGCCTGACCTGGCCCGCACCTGACTCCGGGCTCAGGCCAGCCAGCGCCGGACAGACAGACTGACGGACAGACAGCAGGGACCCACGGCCTCGCTGAGGGAGGGCAGGATGCCGCGCTCCTTCCTGGTGAAAACGCACTCCAGCCACAGGGTCCCCAACTATGGGCAGCTGGAGACACAGAGAGGTAGGCCCCCCGGGCCCCACAGCCCCCCGAGACCCTGCCCCCCAACCCCTGCCAAGCCCTCCCCGGACTCGGAGTCCTGCGGGGGGAGTGGGAGACCCGGAGAGACGGGGACCACCTGTGTCCAGCCCCGGGTGGGAGGGAGAGGAATTGCCCTGCCTGTGCAGCGCGTGCTGGGGTGTCCTTCCCGGCAGACCCCAGAGCTGGGGGCAGGTAAAGTGGCCCCGTGGGCACCTTTCCCACTTTGGTGGGCTCAGCCACGTGGGCAGAGCCATGGGGGGTTCCCTCCCCACTCAGAGAAACTTGGGGAAGGACCCATATCTGGGCTATGGACATCTCCCTATGAACTGGGTGCCCCCACTACTACCTTCCCAGCTAGGGGGAATCCCAGGGGGTCTTCCTGCTGCACCAAGCTTGGGGGGGTCCTGGGAGTGGCGGGAGGGGGGCTGGGCAATCTGTGCTCTGCTGCTGGGGGGCTCCCCAGAGCACCCTGGTTTGGGGTGGGGAGCATGGGAAACGGGCAGACTCCATGGGCTCCCTCAGGTGGGAAGGGCCCGTACTCATGCCACTGGGCCCCCTCTCCAGGGGCTGTCCCCTCTGAGCCCTTCACCTGGGGGGGCCTGGCCCTGCCGGGCTGGGCAGAGGGGCTGGCAGCAGCCGACTTCATCTCCCCGGCATTGGGGTGGGGGAGCCAGGCCCTCTGTGACATGCCTGTCCATACCGTTCCTGCTCCCTGCTGGGCACGGGGACACAGGGTGGCCTGTGGCAGCCCAGGCAATGCCATCTCGTGCCTCCCGGCAGCGCACAGAGGGTTTGGGGCCAGGTTGTTGGGACGAGGACATGCCCGGTGGCTCAAGGAGGGGGAGGGAGGAAGACACTGGAAGGCGGTGGTCACCCCCCACCCCAGGCTCCTTGGAAGCCCCTTGGCCCCTCTGTGGGACCCCCACTATTGAAGCCACTGGGGATACTGCCCAGGCCCTGCAGGTTTGGAAATCAACCTAAGGGGCCATGAGCAGCAGTTCTGCAGTTTGAACTGGAGAACAGAAACTGGGACAGCGCCTCGCACCCAGTAAAGGAAACTTTGGCTTCCATCGTTTGCAGATGGGAGGGAAGCTGAATTCTCAGCGGTCAGGGTTTGGAAGCTTAAAAGCCGTTGTTTAGGGCACAGCCGGGATCCCGGGCGCCATCTGGGTGGGGGGCTGTGCGAGGACAGTGCCAGCCGGCAGTGGGAGCACTCCCAGCGCTCTGCTCTCCCCCCACCACCCGCAGCCCCGGCCACTGCTTCTCCAGGCCCAGTGTCCGAGGTGACCGTCTCTCTGCTGGGATGTTTCCCCAGGACAGACCTGAGGTGCTAGGGCTTGGGGACACCCCACTCTCTCTGTTTAAAGAAGAGTCTCTTTAGGGTTCCCCAGGGAACCCATGGAGCCAGAGGGCACTTGAAAATCTCTTCCGTGGGAGCCGCAGGATGAATTTAAAAAGCGAGAAGTGAGAGGCGCCAGGGGGGCGCGCTCCGCACGGAGCAGCAGGAGCACCCACCGGGCACAGACCCCACGGGCGCCTGCAGGCGCGGCTATGTCCCCCCTGGGGAAGCTCGGGGCTGGGGTGGCGGCAGCGAGCGTCTGAGGCAGGAAGGACTTGCTTCTAGACAATGCGATGACGTCTGTCATCTGGAAAGGCCTGGAAGGTTCTGTGCTGGGGATTCCCGGGCCTCAGCACCCTTGGACTTCATCTCTCGGCCCATCACTGCCCGCCCTTCTGGGGGATGGAAAGCTAAGTCGCAGGGTTTTAAATTGGGAGAATTGGGGTGACAGGAGGTCAAGTCAGAAGATAGCGGGGGGCGTGGGGGACTATCCCGGGCGGCTCGGCCTCAGGCCCGCCTCGGCGTCCAGCTCCCATGCCCTTCCCCTCTGTACCTCTGCCGAGGTCCGAATGTTGGTTGGGTGACACACTCTGCCTGGGCTGGGGGGGCTTTGGGGGCGCCCCACCTCAGAAGACAGTTAGCTTGAGGAAAAGGCTTCTTTGCGCTGGCGGATCCCAGGTGAAATTTCACAGGCGCTGACGAGGTGGGTGGTGAGGTCAGAGGGAGCCGGGGGCGGAGGGGAGACACGGTGCGAAAGCACAGGGAGGTCGGGCCAGGGATACAGACCCAGGGAGAAGGGAAACACGGGAGGAGAGGCGAGCAGAGGACCCGGAGGCTGGGTCCGTAAACGGTTTGGATCTGACCACTCGGGCAGGGGCCCAGCAGGTGGGGCCGGGCCTCCTGGGCAGAGGGGGGACATCAGGTCCCTCCGGCCGCACTCTTGTTCTGGCCGGTCGGTGGCTCTGCACTGGCTCCCACTACCCAGCCCTCACCGGGGCACGCGGGACAGCTGAGCAAGGCACCTGCGAGCTGGGCCTCCAGGGCCAGCTTCTCCAAGGCCACATCTGCCCTTTGTGGCATAACGCGCCTCTGCGTCCCGTGTGTGGCCGGGCTGCGTGGGCAGGTTCCGGAACCCGTAGAGGCCCACGGCCTGTCCCTCAGAAGGTGCTGCCTGCAGGACTGGCTTCGTTCGCCCAGTGCCGTAGCAGGGGTCAGAGCTTTGTTCCTTTTCGTGGCTGAGTAATATTCCACACCAGGGACAGACCCTACTGTCCTTATCCGTTTGTCCATTGGTGACCAGCCTTTGCCTGCCATGAATAACACCATGAAGAGCATCTCCGCAGGGACGTGTGTTTTTGTGTCTCTTTGGTAGACGCACAGGCGTGGGGCTGCTGGCTCCTACGGTAATGCTATCTGTAACGTTTTGAGGGATTTCCAGCCTGTTTCCCCAAGAGCTGCACCGTTTTATGTTCCCTCCAGCAGTGTATGAGGTTCCAAGTTCTCTGCCCCCCAACACTCGTCACCGTCTGTCTTTTGGACGACAGCTATCATGGTGAGTGGGAGGCAGTATCTTGTGGTTTTAATTTGCATTTCCCTGGCGGCTAACGAGACTGAGCATCTTTTCATGTGCCTTTTGGCCATTTGTGTATCTTTTTGAGAGAAATGTTCAAACCTTTTGCCCGTTTTAAAATCACATTGTTGGTTTGTTGTTGAGTTGCAGGGGCTCTTTATACATTCTGGACACTAGTCTTTTATCAGATGTTTGGTTTGCAAATATTTTCCCCCATTCTTGGTGGCTTTTCTTTCCCCACAGACGTGTTCTGATCTGAAAGCCTTGGCACAGGGGTAGAAACAGGGCTGGAGGTTTATGTCAACACACCAGGATAAGAGGGTCGGGGGCCCTTGGAGACTTGGGCTTTGGGGAAATCCAGAATCTAACTCTTACCCTCAAGACATCGTGTTCACTTTGGGGCTGCCCGTGCCCTGATGTGGACGAGCTCCCCAGCAACATGGAGCAGAGCCCTGGGTGGAGGGAGCCCAGGAGGCAGTCAGAACCCCCAGCCCCAGACCACTGAACTGGGCGCCGAGGCACACAAGAGGGGCCTTTGTGTTCTGGGGCTCCAGGGAGCCGGCGAGGGGCCCACCCTGTCCTTATGGAGGAGCTGGGATTCGACCCCCGACCCAGCGGTCGCCTCGATGCCTAGACTCTGTGGGGCTGTGGCCCCCGGGCCCACTTGCAGCCTTTGCCTGCGGCCTCACTCAGTGTCCCTCCCCTCCGTCCTTCCAGGAGGCGGTGGCTCCTGCGCTGCATGTGACCGGCTGCTGCTGCCCTTCTGGCACCCCGACACGGCAGCCCCTGCTGTGCCCCAGGATGGCAACCCTGGCACCCCCTGCCTCCCCCTGCCCTGCCCCCCCAACAACAAAGGCTGGGGGGTGCCTGGCCCGGCCCCCCTAGAGCCCAACCTGGTGCCACACAGCGCCTGGGTCCCGGAGGCGCCTCCCGGAGGCAGCCTGCGCCCCCTCCAGCGGCCCCCGCAGTGGCTGCTGCCCCCGACCCGGGCCCCAGGGGCAGACAAGTCTCCAGGCCAGCGGCTCAGGGGTGAGGACGCGGCCCAGGCCCCGGGGGGCTTCCACAGCCTCGATGGCCCCGGGGCCTCTCCTGCGGCCCCCCGTGCCTTCCCCTGCAGGCTCTGCGAGAAGGCGCCCACCAGCCTGGGCGCCCTCAAGCTGCACATCCGCACCCACACGCTGCCCTGTGTCTGCACCGTGTGTGGCAAGGCCTTCTCCAGGCCCTGGCTGCTGCAGGGCCACGTCCGCACCCACACAGGTGAGCACAGGGCCACGGGCAGGGCAGGGGGTGCCGAGGGCTGTGGGCATCTGCTTCCTCACCCCACCCCACCCCACGGCCAGCTCCTGGGACAGCTGAGGCAGAGGGGGTGAGAAGGGGCTGGGGCAGCACAGGCCTTGGAAAGTGGGTGACAGGGTGGCTAACTACCCAAGGAGGAGAGGGGGCTGGAGGGGTGGGAGACAGACAGACGGAGGAAAGAGCGCGTATCCGAGCTGGAAGGGGCTGAGGGCTCGGCCTGCTCCCTGAGGACTGGGGAGGTTTTGCCCACAGAGCAGGGAATGGCCGCCCTGCACGGGGCAGCTACGGCTGCTGGGCCCCCACAGCTGGCGCCCGGGGCCGGGACACACTCCAGGTTGCGGGCCGAGCAGTTTTCCAAAGTGGGGCCCCTGGCCCCTGCGTCCTGGCCCTGCAACTGGCATCTTCTGAGTCCCACCTGGGTGGACACCATTTTCCAGAATCTTGTCTGCAAGTGGTGTCCCCCATGTCCAATTTCCTTTCTCAGAGGATCCCAAAGCCCCTAGCCCAGCTCTGGCATGCTGGGGGCGAAGGGCTCTTGGGCCGGGGGCTGTGCAGTGTGGGGGTCTCTTGGAGGTGCCCGGGCAGCAGCGAGCCCTGGCATCCACCAGCGGGAACGCGGGCACTCTGTGTCCCCTTAGGGGCTGCCACGAGTCCGCTCTGCAGTGGAAAGTGTCTCCCCAATACTTGACAGGGTTTGTCCTAGGACCAAAGTCCCCATAGAAGGAGCTCTGCCCCCATCCCCGTGGCCCCGGTTGAAAGTTTGCAGGGCACCACCGAGCCCCTAAGGCAGCATGTTCTCCCCAGCACCTCCTTCAAGCTCTGCTGCAGCCCCCACCCCATGTGAGCAGCAGAGGGCCGAGGAGAGGACGGCAGAAGCCGGGGGCCCTTAGGTCCAGCCACCTGCCTGTCTCCAGCAGCGGGGTGTCTGCAGGGTGGGCACTGGGCCTCCTTCTTGCTGCCTGTCCGGGAGGTGAAGGAGAAGATAAATGGGATGAAAGTATCTGCAAGAGACCGGGAGGGACGTTTGGGGGATCTGCCGGTGGGCGCGTTTGGGGCGTGGACCCCCTCACCAGGTCTCCCCCGCAGGTGAGAAGCCCTACGCCTGCCCCCACTGTGGCAGGGCCTTCGCCGACCGCTCCAACCTGCGGGCGCACCTTCAGACGCACGCTGACACCAAGAGGTTCCCATGCGCCAGCTGCGCCAAGACCTTCTCCCGCGGGTCTCTCCTGGCGCGGCACGCGGAGTCGGGCTGCCCAGCGCCCGGGAGCTGGCGGTCAGCGCCACGAGGGCCTGTGGGGCCAGGGGCTGCCTCCCTGCCCACCGACTCACCAGCTTCTTGGATGTTTTCAGCCATGGCTGAGCAGGTCAGGGAGCCCACCCTCGGGGGGCAGCCTGGCGAGGTGCGGCTGTGAGCAAGACAGAGCAGCCATGCAGTTGGCCTCCGTGCTGGGCCGCTTCGTGCTGTGCACACTCCAGCAGACAATGCGAGCACTGGGGGTGCAGAGTTGGGGACTCCTTCCCCCGATTTGTGCCTTTGGGGTAGAACCTGCTTGGAGCCCCCAGGAGCTGCGTGTCCCTCCAAGGTGGCAGTGGCCTCTGGCAGGGAATAAAGTCTCTTCGCTCCCACCTGCTGTTTCCTGGAGCCTCTCGTCTTGCAGACTTTGGGGTCTGCAGAGCAGGCTGAACTCTGAAATCACCCCAGGGGCAACAGCCCCTCCATGGTAACTTGGGGCCCTTGGCCACAGAGGGGGGCTGCCAGGGCCAGATGTGGGAAGGGGGGCTGCTGGGGGTAGGGGTGGGGTCCCCGCAAGGGTGAGCAGGGGTGAGGCCAGGAATGGGGACAGGTGAGGAGGATAGAAGGACGGCTCAGCCGGGAGTGGGCAGGCAGGGCTCGGGCTCCCTGGCCATGAACTTCGGGGACCTCAGAGGATGGGTGCCCGGCCGGCATCGCTTCCTCCCGGGCTCTACCGTGGACAGAAGCTGAACTGCTCCATCTTCCCCACCTGCCCTTTCCCCGAGCATGTGGGTGCAGGCATGGCCCCCGGCTCCCGGGTGTCCCGGCCCCCTCAGGTACCGAGAAAGAAGACCCCACCCCAGGGCTCACCCAGCCAGTTGCCCCCTGGGCTGGCCCTGCCTCTTGCCTGCACCATCCGCCCCTGCCCCACCCCAGAGGGTGGTACCCGGGACGAGGAAGGCTGAGGTCTCGACATCTCTGCCAACAGGTCTTTGAGGGGCTGCCTGACCCTCCCCACGGGAGGCCTGGCCCTGGCCAAGGGACATGTGTCCGGCCCCTCCGTGCTGGCCCTGAACACGGCTGCCTGTGGGTGCCCCTCACCCCGGGCTGCCCAGTACCTGCTGAGCCCCTTTCCGTGTTAGAGAACGTTCAGGAAAGTTCCCTTGGACCAGGCCAGGACAAAAGCCCCTTCTCCAGCCGCTCAGGCAGCTTCGGTCCAAACCTCAGGCAGAGACAGCCCCAACCGGGCCAGACCCGCCGTGGGCTCAGCCGGGCTGCAGAGCTTCAGGGGACGGAGGGGGCCTGGGGGCTGCGTGACGATGGCCGTGCGAGGGCCTCAGGCTCGTCCCTCGGGCCAAGGAGGACCTCGGTAGAGTGGACGAGCCCAGAGACCTCCAGCTCCGGCCCACACCCGACGCCTGTCCCAGCTGGCAGGAAGAAGGGAGTCACGCTGGTGTCCCCGAGGCCCAGCCCAGACCACAGCCTTTGCACCCCGGGGCCGAGGTGTGCTCCAGGGGAGCTGTCCCAGGCCCACAGCCTTGTTCTCTCTCCACTCAGTCTGCAGAGCTGGGGCATCGAGCCCGCGGGGCACATGGGACACCCCTGTACCGACAAGGTCTCCTGAGGTGCCTCCCTCCGAGGTTTCTTCACCCCCTCCCCACTCTGCCATCACTGTCGGGACAAAGGTGGGGGTCCGGGGTCGGGAGCCCCAAGGGAGTAAGGCCAGGGCCCAGCCCTCCCCGCCTCTCAGGAGCCGCCCACTGTGGCGAGGGGCCCCCTCCCTGAGTCTGGGGCATCTCCGGGCAGGCATTGTTGGTTGTTAGCAGCGGCCAGGGGCCTGGAGGAAGCTGTGTTGTAAATTGTGGGCTATTTCTGGGCCCTGATATCTAAACGAGGCTATTGCACCTGTTGGACACGAAGGACAGGAATCTCACAGGCCTAAAATAAGGCCGAACGCGTTCCCTTCTGTAGCAGCCCATGGAAAATGCTCTTATATTTATCTCGGAGCTGGCGGAGCGCCCAGAGGCAGCAGTGGCCCCAGCGGGCCGGGCATGAATGGGGCCCTGTCCACGGAGCACGGCCCGGGCCCCGCGGCTCCCGCTCGGCCTTTCCCGACGAGTGTGCCTGATGGCCGGCACTCACCTGGGAGGCCAGCGTAAGAGCTGAGCTTCTGGAAAGACCAACAAGGGGAGTGTGAGAACCTGCAGACTGCAGTAGTCCAGTGACTGCGTAACTAGGCCCCGTTTTCTGTGCGAATGCCATTTGGGGTCCCTTCTCCACAGTCCTTTCTCCTAGCCATTTAAAAAAACTTAATAGGCTTTATTTTTCGAAGGAGTTTTGAGTTTCCAGAAAATTGCTCAGAAAGTACCGAGTTCCATGTTGTCCACCTCCCCAGCACAGTCTCCCCATGATCAACACCGCTGGCCACAACGATGAGCCCACGTGGATTTGTCGTAAGGAACTGAAGCCCACGTCTCCCCTGGGTGCCCCCTCTGGGCTGCGGTTCTCTGGCTCTGACCACGGCCCACGGCCTCCACCACAGCGTCCCACGGGGAGGTTCCCTCGACACGTGCCCAGGGCGCCACCTGCTTGCCCTCCCTGCCCGGTCCCGGCACCCCCTGCTCTTCTCGCTGTCGGGACAGTTTGGCCTTTTCCGGAAGGTCATCTGGTTGGGCTCATCCAGGACGCGGCCTTTCCCGACTGGCCTCTCTCGCTCGGCGACAGTGTCCCAGGGCCCTCCTCGTCTTCTCGTGGCTTGATAATCCTTGATTATCCGTCACTGGATAATCCTCCGTTGTGTGCACGGGCCGCAGTCTGTCTCTCCGTTCCCCTGTGGAGACATCCTGGTTGCTCTGGGGTTTTGGTGACTCTGGATAAAGCTGCTCCAAACATTCGTGTGCAGGTTTCTGGGTGGACATCAGTTTTCACTCATTTGGATGAAATCCTTGGAAGCGAGGTTGCTTTGTTGGAGGGTGGGCCACGCTGAGCTCTGTGAGAAGCTGCCAGGCCGTCTCCCAAAGCAGCCGTGCCGTCGTGCCCTCCCGCCAGCGAGCAATGCGCCCACTGCTCCCTGAACTCGCCAGCGCTGGGGCTGTCGCTGCTCTGGATTCTGGCCCCTCTGACAGGCGTGCAGTGGGGCCTCACCGTGGTTTTAACTCGTGATTCCCCGGTAACGTGTGATGTCGAGCATGTCTTCACGTGCTTATTTGACGTCTGTCTGTCTGCTTTGGTTTTCTTATTGTTGAGTTTCAAGGATTCTTTGCGTATTTCTCCCAGTCTGTGACTTGTCTCTTCTTTCTCTTAACAGTGTCTTTTGCTGAGCAGAGGGTTTTCGGTTCAGTGAAGTCCAACTTGCCGATTTTTTCTTTCATGGGTCGTGCTTTTGGGGTCACCCCACCCCCAGCCACTCGACGTCCCCCTCAGCCGTCTTCTGGAAGTTGTATCGTTTATGCTTTTCCCACCCAAATGGTTGCTGCTCACGTGAGCATCTCTGCTCCGAGGCAGAGCAGGAGGCTCAGGTGGGTGGGGGAGCAGCCGCCGCAGCCCCAGCTCCACGGCCCAGGGTGAGAGCAGAAGCGTCAACGCTCGGGGAGGATTGTGGACAAGTGACAAGAATTCCGTCAGCCCTCTGCAGTTCAGCCTCGATCTCCACGCCAGCGAGGTCTGGGCAGCTCCCGTGAGGGCACAGGACAGGCCTCGGACAAGGTCACCTCTGAGCACACGGGCACCACCCGCTGTGTCCCCTCTCATGGGCTGAAAGCCGAGCACACCCAACAGGGGTCTCAGAGGCCTCCTGGCCTCTCCGCAGTCCTCTCGAGAGGCTTCTCTCCCCCAGAGGCCGTGGGCACCAAGCCTGGGCCTGTACCTCTGGGGCCAGGGCTCTGTAAATATCATTTGGGCCCAGAATATTCCAGGGGTTTCTCTAGATGTCTGAAAATAGCCTGCTTGTTACTATCTATGTCGAGAGAGCCCACTCCTGGCCCCACTTGGTGGCTAAGTTTAGCCTCCTGGCAAAGTTCAATGGAACAAAAGTTTCCAGTCTCCAGGGGCCTTGTGGAACATTCCGGGGAGAGCACACGGCCGCCAGGACTCAAAGTGGCCAGGAGAGACGCTAAATGGGCCCCAGAGGTGAGCGGTGTGTGCTACAGCCCCTCCTCAGCTCATGGTCCTCCCACCTGAGCCAGGTGGCCTTGAGGGACGCTGTCTGCGGACAGCGGCTATTGGCTGACCCAAGAGCCCAGTATTCTGGTTCTGGTTTCATTGTTGCTCAATGTGTTAATTTGATTATGAAGCCTCAGTTTCCTCACCTGTAAACAAGGAATGGCACTAACCTCTAGCTCAGAACTCAAGAGAATACCAAGTACACGTAATAGAAAAACTACTTCAGTTCCCTAAAATAAAATAAAATCGCTATCTTTGGAAAAACGCTGCATCTTTATTTTCCCTTCGGATCCATGTCCATTCTCAGCAGCTGCATTCTGGCTCCGATGAGTGTCTCCTCCCAGCTGCCCCGGCTCAGGGCTGCCTTTGGGGGTGCTCATGGGGCTGGAGGTGGTGGAGGCGAGGGGAGCAGATGGGAACATTTCTGACCCGAGCTCCGGCTCCAAGGAAAGTGCTCCCTCCTCGTCTGCCGAGCGCGAGGCCGGAAGGCCCCGTGGGTGCCGCCCCTGCCCGGGTCTTCACAGCCAGCTCTTCCTCTCGGCCCCTCGGGCTCCCCTTCAGCTTCTGTTCCCTGGTGAGGTGGCCGGACTTGCCCTGAAGCTGACGGTGATCCTGTTGGCTGAAGCTGCTGGAAACGGACTGTGTTCTGTGGGGGGGCTTCCCAGTTCACCATCTTACGGTTCTAAGGCCGTGAAAATGTCCTAACTGCCTCAACAGGAGGATTCCTTCTCTGAGGAAAGGCCGATGGCATCCAGGGTCCTCTGTCACCTGGGAAGGCGCGTGGCCAGAGCCTGCTGGGCCTCTCCCAGTTTGGCTGCAGGTGTCCGTGGCTCTCTCCGGAGTGTCCCCAGGCCTCTGGCTCAGCTTCTCTTAGCTTCTCCCAGGGGCTCCCCAGAATGCCTCCACCTTTGTCCTGCACAGAGGATGCCAGCAAGGCACCAGGGCCCACGGGAGTGGGTGGGGCCAGTCTCCATGAAAACAGCCAGATCCAAGGTCCCCCCCAACAGGGCTACCCCACAGGGGCAGGTTGAAAGAACCTGGCTTTTCCAGGGACCATGGCTCCAAACCAGCACCTCGCAGAATTGCTTCCTGCCACATCTCCACCTCAAAGTGCCAGCACCTGCCCCCCTTGCCACTTACCAGGGAACAGGGAGGCCCCATGGGCCGTGTCGGAGGGTACAGAGAAGGAATGGCCACGGTCCCAGAGTCGGACGAAGTGGGGCAGACAGGACAGTGGGGAGGAGCAGCTCGTTCCCTTCCGTGAATGCGACTCCTTGCAGGAACTGGGGGGCCCGCTGTCCCCATGGACGCTCACTGCAGGAATTGGGGGCCCACTGTTCCCGTAGACACTCCCCTCAGGAATTGGGGGTCCACTGTCCCTGTGGATGTTCACCACAGGAATTGGGGTTCTGCAATCTCTGTGGATGCTCCCCTCAGGAACTGGGGGGCCCACTGTCCCTGTAGACACTCCCCTCAGGAACTGGGGGTCCACTGTCCCTGTAGACACTCCCCTCAGGAACTGGGGGGCCCACTGTCCCTGTAGACACTCCCCTCAGGAACTGGGGGTCCACTGTCCCTGTAGACACTCCCCTCAGGAACTGGGGGTCCACTGTCCCTGTAGACACTCCCCTCAGGAACTGGGGGTCCACTGTCCCTGTAGACACTCCCCTCAGGAATTGGGGTTCTGCTGTCCCCATGGATGTTCACTGCAGGAATTGGGGGACCCACTGTCCCCATAGAAACTCCCCTCAGGAATTGGGGGTCCGCTGTCCCCATGGACGTTCACCACAGGAATTGGGGGCCCACTGTCCCCGTAGACACTCCCCTCAGGAATTGGGGGTCCACTGTCCCCGTGGATGTTCACCATAAGAATTGGGGTTCTGCAATCTCTGTGGATGCTTCCCTCAGGAATTGGGGTCCGCTGTCCCCATGGACGTTCACCACAGGCATTGGGGGCCCACTGTCCCCATAGACACTCTCCTCAGGAATTGGGGGTCCACTGTCCCCATGGATGTTCACCACAGGAATTGGGGGGCCCACTGTCCCTGTATATACTCCCCTCAGGAATTGGGGGTCCACTGTTCCTGTGGATGTTCACCAAAGGAATTGGGGGGCCCACTGTCCCCATGGTTTGGTCACCTCTGTGGTGGTGGTCACTCCCCCCCATTCCAACAGTTCTCAAGTGTGGTCTGTGGACCCCGAGAGCTGAGGCCCCCCAAGGGGGGCTGCGGGGACAAACCTCTTCGCCGGGTGCCAGCACCTGCGTGGACAGTGCTGAAGCATGGGGGTGACACGCAGCCCCCGGCATCGCTGGCACAGCCGCCGCCCATCGCGTTCACAGAGACCAGTTCAGATTCCCAGGGTCCTCAATCCGGTCACGCCTCGGCCCCGGAGCCATGTCCACCCCTCTGCAGGAGGCACAGCCGAGGGGAGCCCGTGTGAACCCCCTTTCCAGGAGTGCCGGCCTTACTGGGAAGAGTGGGGCGGATGCACCATGGTTGCTCAGACTGGCAGGCGGCTTCTCAAAAGTGTCACCCCACAGAAAACAATGGACAGTATTTCTCACCAATGATTAAACTCACGCTTTCAAGCGAAAACAAGAATTTTGGAAACTGGTATCTTCCAGTAAAGCTTGACAGTTTCCCAAGACTTACATTCATTTCTGATAAGAAAGAGATTATTTTGATACCGTAAAACAAAATGGGACAAGCTTCCAAAGAGCCCCCTAGCTCAGGGCACCCATATTTTCCCACCACCGCTGCGCGGTGACAGACATCACTCGTGCCTGTGCGGGAGCGCACAGACGGGGGCTTTGGGGTGGCCAAGGAGCAGAGGCCACGGCAGGGTTTCCCACCCAGGGCCTGCCCTGACGGAGCTCCTGGCTGAGCTTGTGTGGGAGCAAAGCCCACCCTGGTTACCTGGAAACGCCACTTGAATCCCTTCCCTTTGCCTCCATGGAGCTGCCCAGGACGGGACGCCCTTCACAAGCGTCCACCAAAACGGCGCTCGGCAGGTACAGAGGAGAGCCCAGCTCTAAGGCAGCAACTCGGACCCGAGAGAGCTGCAGGAACGCAAAGCAGCGCCTCTCACGCCCACTGAAATTGTTCCGTTTTGGGAAAACACAATTTTTTCATAAAAATAAGTTACCATGTAATGGATTTATTATTGTTAACTTTAAATTAATTTAATAAATGAAGCTTTCGAAAGTTTGTCAGTCTTTGTCACTACAATGGGCAAATATAGACAGACATACTGCACACAAGCCCCTAGCCCCGCAGAGACACAAACTTAACGAGACCGACAAAGCTCCTGGGCGGAAACGGCCGCCGGCCCGGTGCCGGGAGCGAGGCGTGTGGAGCTCGCCGAGGCGCAGTCCGTTCTCCGTTTCACCGTCATGTCGAGGGCTCGGTCAGGGAAACCTGGACCTTGTCTGTTTTCTGCTTTAGCTGCTGACTTCTAGTCCCCGAGGCCACGTGACTCGGTCATGCAGGTGAAGGACATGCGCCAGCAGCGGCCAGGCCCGGCGTCCACCATGAAGGGCCATGCTCGCGTCCTCGCGGTTACATCTCAACAATCCTGTCTCCACGTTATTTCCTGGGCCTACCTGCCTGCTGTCTCCTGGCTGCATGAGAAACCCTCCCTTCTCTCCCCGCTCCCGGACTCTAAGTCACCCTCCTCCCAGCACCTGCTGGGGGCAAAACCCGCTCACACTCCAGGCCCAGAAGCCCCTGCGGCTCCCCACGAGCCCCTGCCCCTGGTAGCACCACGAGGCCACCTCCATCCCCCACAAAACCGAGTTTTCGTCATCTTGGAATCCCAGGGGCCCATGGTAGATACACAATATCAGGGGGCTGACCATCAGGGAACCAAGCAGACCTGACCTAAATCCTCTTTAAGGGTCCCTCCCTGGGGGCCATGTCCCAGTGACGACGCCTTCCCACGCTTGGGCAGGGATCCGCTCGTTCTTCAGCAGCAAAGCTTGCGGCCGTCACCAGTCCCCGGAGGCCAGGCCGGGCCGGCGACGCTGAAACAGGCCGAGTGGACCCAGCCCAAGATAAACTCATCCTGAGCGCCATGGGGCTGGGACGTGCGTGTAGCCGTGTGACCGCGTGCGAGCTGCATGCCTGCGTCCCCGGGAGGAGGAAAACACTTTCCACAGCGAGTGGCTGCAGCCGGAGGACGCTGGTGCGTGCGGAGCCAGCCGGGGCGAGCTGGCCGGGGCCCAGCTGGAAAGCTTCCGAGCCGTGTGTAACGTACAGTAACTGATGGCGTGTTGAGAGCCCCTTGTTTTGGAAAACTGGAAGGTACAGAGTAAGCTGAGCTGTTTATGCTCCAACTTAACCACATGAACATTTGCTTCTTCTGAAATGTGGTCGCACTCACGTGAGAGCGTCACCGTCAACTCCGGGCTGCGGGCAGCACCCAGGGCCTTATCCTCTGTGGGGGGAGGGACTGCTCTTAGCCCGACTCTACAGATGCGGAAACTGAGGCCCGGAGAGGCTAAGCAGCTTGTCCAAGGCACACTTTGGAATCAAATCCAGGGAGCCTGGCTCCAAGTCTGTTCCTTTAGCCACTCGGTTATCCCACTGCTTGGTAAAAACTTGTGGATTTCCTTGCACTTGGAAGTCAGCAATGGGGCCCCAATTAGGATAGGCGGATACTGTTTTTTAAATTGGGGCCAGGGCACGGGAGAGGCAACCGGGACACAGGCTGAACTGGAGTTTAAGTCAGGAAAGCCTGGGACCTCTTCCGACCCCCTGGTGAAGGGAGACAGAAGGTGGAACAGGAGCATGGAAAGGAACTAGAGCCAAAAGAAAATATGAGAAACAGGAAGACGCCAAAAGCCGTTGGAAACATTCGCCATCCTCGTGAGCTGACTGGGGCTAGAGAAGCAGAAAGAAAAGGCAACGGAGAGAAGGAGGGAGGGGAAGGGGCAGGGCAGGGCAGGATTTCCCACGGGGCCAGGCTCTCATGTCAGGAGTGAAGAGGGGCCGTAACCAGCCTTCCTCGGCCCGGCATACAGAGGGGCTCCAGGCTCTCCGGCCCTGCACTCCCTGCAGGCCACAAGCCCGGCTCTTCTGGTTTACACCGAGAAGGACCTTAGTCCGTTTCTGTGGGAAGTGTAAACCTTCCAAGGAAAGTTCCGCTCCACCCACCAGTGGGCCGACACGGTCCCAAGGGTGGGCCTGGCTCGGTGACGGGCACGAAGCAGTGAGGGAGGCAATCAGTGTGGAATTAGGGGGTAAAGGGGCCTGCTTTACGCCTCATTCCTAAGTAGTTTTGGGTAGTGTATTGTAGCCCATTTTATTTTATTTCACTTAAAAAACAAAGCAGACACTGCCCTGGCCCTCTCCAGATCCCAGACCTCTCAGCGCAGACTTGCCCAGTGGCCTGGCCAGGACGGCGGCACCAGGTTGTGGGCCCAGGCCGCCTCCGCTGACCCCTCTGTGGAGGCGTGGACCCCCGAGTCCCGGCTCCACGCAGACCTGGGTGTCTCCCACATGTTTAAATCACCCGGCCTGCCTGCCCCTCCCCAGGGATCCCAGCCTCCCCTCCCTCTTCTCCTCACGCTGCCCCAAGAGCAGCTCCCCGGGGACAGCGCCCGGGTGCAAGGTCCTCACGCCTCACTCCCAAATCCTGTGTTAACAGGTCCCCAAGCGTGACAAAAAGAAACACAAGGAACCGAGGACCTGGAAGCACAGCTTCTCCCACTGTCCCCTCTGCTAATGGAGAGAAGGGGCAGTGGGCGCCAGCGAGTCCTTGCCCCGGGCCAGGCACACGTCAGCGCACGCCGTTCCCTGCATGAGGTGACCGGGCGGGCAGCAGACGGCCAGCAGCTGGGGCCGGTGGCAGAGCTGGGCTCAAACTCGGGCCCTCTGCCTCCAGCCGGTGATATGGGCAGCGACGACTGGAATCCAGAAGTGGAAGGAGCGGATCCTGCCGTAAAGGACTCCAGGGACGTCAAAAGGGAGGAGCAGGACGTGAGGTGGAAGCGGTGCTGGCCGGGTCCGAGCCCACGGCCGCCGCCTGGAAACTCAATCGCCGTCGGACAAGGGGCTGCCTTTTGTTTGGCACCAGGCCCCACAGTGATGTGGCCACCAACGAGGACACGAAGCGTCACACCACACCCAGCCACGCACGCAAGTGCCCCGCGCTCTGCACCGTCTCGCCATGGACGTGGCTCCTGCCTCCAAACTCACCCTCCTCGCTCCGCTCGTCTGGAACTTGGTCTCGAGTGGCTTTCATCGCTCTCGTTCTCAGTGCATGATTTTACTTTGCTGGTGGTTATGACGGGTTTGAAGGGCATATTTGGTTCCAGAATTGAAGGGCAACTATTTTTGTACAAGCAGTTCAGCAAACACAACGTGTGTGACTGTGACAGCAGCGTGTCCTTTTGTCATCTTGGCAGACAGGTAGAAGGACTAACTAGAGGCAATAACAAACACAGGACCAGGCACCCACGGGCTCCTTTGCTTCCCTCTGCCCTTCCCCAATTCGCAACCACACACCTGGTCGTGCAGACGCGAAAGACGGGCGTGAGCGTTCGAGGGGCTTTACGGAGGGGGAGTCGCGTTCAACAAACTGCACAATGTAAGTGCACACCGTGATGAGTTTCAACACGGGGGGAAGCCTGGGAGCCCCTTGCTCTAACCCATATAACGGACAGACCCCCTCCCTGAAGACTCGTCGTGCCCCTTTGCCACCCACCGCCCCCTCCCCCCTTCCGCCCCTCGCCCTCCCCCGGCCCTCAGGTGTGGTCCGTTCTCCTTTCACACCCCGGGAGCCCCGGACGCCTTTATCCCCCAACCCTGTCCGGAGCTTCCCTCAAATCCGCCCTTGCAGGAACCATACCAGGAGCCCCCAATCCAAGACACTCTGTCACCAGTCACCTCTCCTCCCCAGTCACCGTCACGTCTTTCTCCGGACGGAAGACCAAGCCTGGCTCACGTCTGCTTCAGCCTCTCCCGTGGGACCCAAGGATGTTTCAAATGAACAAAGAGGAGCACAGGGAGCTTCAGTAGGGCCTAGAAGCAACTCAGAACCTCTGCTTCTCTAACCTCTGCTTTGTGGTTATTAAAAATTATACAGATATTCCCTGTGCTGGTTTAGCACTGGGATGGACCCCGGAAAAGGCCATGTTCTTTCAACCCGCTCTTGTGGGGGCAGATCTGTTGATTAGGTTGTTCGCATGGAGACGTGACTCACCCATTCAAGGTGGGTCTAACCTTTACCGGGTCCTTTATGAGGATAAAAGACAGAGAAAAGCCCAGAGAAGCAAGAAGGGCCCACAGGAGCTGAGAGAGCTGCTGAAGCCAGAACCAGGAGAGAAGGACCCGCAGACCGTTGTGTGCCTTCCCGCGTGTGATGGTTGGTTCCTGTGTCGGCTCAGCCAGGTGAGGGGGCCCAGGTGCCTGGTCAAGCAAGCGCTGGCCTAACCATCACCGCAAGGACCTTTTGTGGCTGTTAATAAACCTGAAGCTGCTTTATTTCACCAGTTGACTGCATCGTGGCGGATTCCTTCTACTCTGCAATCAACTGAGGGAGTGTCTTCCGCAGTGAGAGCTTCCGATCAGTTGAAGACTCACAAGGGTGAAGAGAGAACGTCGTTCCTGCTCCAGCCAGCCTCTCCCGGGGAGCCCACCAGACACCCGCGCTGGCGTTGCCAGCTCACAACCTGCCCTGTGGAATTTGGACTCGTGCATTCCCACAGTTGCATGAGACATTTTTTACAAATCGCATGTTTACAGATATCTCCTGTTGGTTCTGTTTCCTTAGAGAATCCTGACTAATACTCCACGTGACGGAGAATCCTGGATGCCAGCAGCCTTTCCTCCAAGAAGGAATCCTCTTACTGATGCCTTAATTTGGACATTTTCATGGCCTTGGAATTGTAACTTGTAACTTAATAAATCCCCATTGTAAAAGGGCAGCCCATTTCTGGTATATTGCATTTCAGCAGCTTTAGCAAACAAACATTCCCTCGAGAGAGACAGAATGAGTGAGACGATGTTTAAAAGCTCAAGATATGAAGACAAGGGACTGACTGTGCCAGGCCGTTCCCTCGGAGCCGGGCTGAGCTCCCTCCTCCGCCAGACCCTGACACACCCAATGTGCCCCACGTGTCTGCTGCTGCTCTGCTCTAATTTTTGCCTTTCTGGATGCTAAAGGGAGCTTTGCAGCTGAAAATCCTGAGTCCAAGAAAATTTGCTTTCCTGTCTTTTGCCGTAGCTCTCCACTGTGTTGACCTTTTTATGGAGAGAAGAGGACAATGATGCCCAGAAACCTAACTGTGGGGGAGAGAAGCCGTCTCAGGCTGCTTAGGGAAAAAGGAATAGCCGGGGCCTGGCCCACCCACTTAAATACAGGCGCGTGGACCCTGGGTGGGCAGGCACACAGGGCAGGGGGTCGCAAGTCGGGGGAGCAGATGAGGAGGTGACAGAGGGGCCACAGGGAGGCCCACGGGGAGCTTCCCAAGAACCAGTGGTGTTTGTTGTCTTAAAGCAGGTGGTGGTGACTGAGTTCCTCTTATGCTTGAAATGAATGCGTTACCTGTGTTCCTTCATATGCCTCAAACAGTTCTAAGAAATAGGAAAACTTAAAAAGTCCTGACTTCCGGGGAAAGAAAACGACCTAAGGAAGCAATGAGGGAGGGGTGAGCATCCCCCTGCCACACCTGCGGGGACTGAGTCCGCATCTCCTGCCTCACGAGCCCCAAGGACAGATGGGGTTCTGGGGGTGCCCCTGCCGTCACAGGCCGCCTCAGCTGTAGGACACTCCTCCCCAGATCCGTTCTCAGAGCAGAGAAGAAAGGAGGTAGTGACCCTTGAACTTTTGCAGGTTCTCAAGGGTGAGTGAAGAACACAAAGCAGGGCGAGGCTGCCCGCCACGATCTGGGACGGTCATGCTGAGAGCAGGGGCCAGCAAACGGGGGCCGGCGGGCCGAACCCAGCCCCGGACCTGTTCCTGTACAGCCCAGGCACAAAGAGTAGGTTTTGCATTTCTTAATGATTGGAAAAAATCAAAAGAAGAATTCGTGACACCTGGAAGTATATGGAATTCAAATGTCAGTGTCTGTGAATAAAGCTTTATTGGCACACGGCTGTGCATGTTCACACACAGATTCTCCACGGCTGTTTTCAGTCTGCAACAGCAGAGAGGAAAAGCTGCGGTCGAGTCCATGTGAGCCGCAGAGCCAAAATGTTTACTGCCTGGCGCTTTCCAGAAACGTTTGCCGAGCCCTGTTCTGGGATGAGCGTGGGAACCCGCGGGCCTGTTGGTGTTTGACACGCGGCAGCAGACGGAGTGGAGGCCTCTCAACCCGTTTCCCAGGCCCACAGGGCAGGGCCGGGGGAGGCGGGGTGGGGGAGATGAGAGAGAAGGTGGGGTGGGGAGGTGCACGTGGGGTGTCCTCCTTCCAGGAACTGGACATTCCCTCTCTGAACAGAATGTGTGCAGCGGCCCCTCCCTGCTGGGCAGGAGCAGGACCCAGAGGTGAAGGGGCACAGCAGGCAAGGCCTGTCCCTGCACCCCTAGGCCCCTGGCACCTCACACCCCTGCACCCCCACTCCACTGCCCTACAGCCCCACCTCTGCACCTCACACCCTGCACCCCCACCTCTTGCACACACATGCCGGAACCCCACCCCTGCAGCCCAGAGTGCGCCTCCTCTCCTCTGCCCGTGCCAGCAGTCCTGTCCCCGGGGCTGCTGACACACCCCTTCCTCTCATCCCCGCTGCCTTGCGCTCTCATCCTCTCCAATGGCCGTTCCCTGGCTTGCCGGCCGCCACCGTGGCCGCTGCTCTGAGGCCGGTTACCGGAGGCCTGGTGGCCGGGTGCAGCACTCCGAGCAGAAGACGCACTGCCCCGTACCACCGCGGCCCTGGCCAGGCGGGAGAGCTGCACCCCGGGCGCCCCGCGTCCATGTGGCGGCCCTGGCAGCACCCCGAGTGGTGGCCCTTTGGAGGAGGGGGGCAGCTGAGACCCCAGGGAAGCCCTTTCCACCGTCCCCGATGCCGAGGGATGCGGGGCAGGTGGCTGCACCCCCTGATGCCCGGGCCGCAGATGCCGGGTGGCGCCCCTAGCCGCCTCCCACGCAGGAACCCAGGCCGCCGCTGGGCTCACAGCTCTGCCGAAGGCTGGCTCTTCGCGCATTCGCAGCTGTCTCCCTCCGCGCGCACCGGTGCTACTGGACGAGAAGGGCTCCCGGGGTCTCCCCCCAGCCCCAGGGCACTCCTGGCTGGTGGCAGGAGCCAGGCCCAGGGTACCCCGGCCGGGGAGGCGCCCCTTGGCCCCAGAGCCCCGATCTGACGGGCACTTGGTCCACGCACGACGCTGGCAACCACCCGCCCCGGTGCTGCAGCCATCTGGGGGTCGCGTTGTGTTACGCAGGACACGGGGGCTCAGCAGTGACGTGGCGCAGAGCCCCCGGACACTAGCTACACACCAGCACCTGCGTCCCAACACAGCCCCGAGAAACACCATCTGTCCCCCACTTCCCGCCACGGCGCTGGGAGACGAACTCAGTGACAGTAAAGTGAAGGCGGGTGAGGGCGCCACTCCCGTCGCTGCGTGGCCGGACGGCACCCAGGCTCCCGCGTGCTGCTCGGCCTCTGCTTCCCGTTGCCCCTCTGCCCACCACCGTCCCTTCCAAACATGCAATCACTGAGGAAATCAGGGTCATATGTGGGTTTAAAGTTCCTGTCCCTGGCTTACTGTCCCCACCATGACCCAACAGGCATACACACACACACTGCATTTAACAGAAAACCAAAAGGAGAGAAAGATACTGATTTTGGTGGTTACTTGAAGAGAAGCCTTGGGGGGGGGGGTTGCTGTGCGTTGGGGGTAGCGGCTCAGCCGGGGACCCAGGCTGCCCGCTGCCCACCGGGACATCAGGAAATGAGGAACATCAGGGGGAGGAAGGGAATTCCTCACTTCTGCTTGGTAGGTAATGAAAAGATATCATCTAAAACCGGGGAAAAAGGAAATAACATGGTCTTTAGAAATGTGGAGGGAAACAAAAGCAACAGGAACACGGTGGCTGCCTCTGAAGGGCCCGAAGCTGGAAGCGAGAAAAGGTGAAGGGCATGAAGCCCGCCTGGCTCTGTACCTGCCTGTCTGACATGTCTGTGCCCCCTTCTCTGCACTATACGGCAGAATCTAAATGCCCAGGACCACCAGCCCTGCCCTTTGGCCCTTTCCTGCCCGTCTTAGGGAACGCGCTGTGACTTGCCCAAAGCCATCCGCCATCAGCTCTTCAAGAGAATTTTCAGTGGTTTTGCTTGAAACAGGAAACAGATTGCAAGAGAACGAACCATCATGGGACATGCAAACTTGAGCAACAGCAGATGACTTTTCACCACAGGGGAATGCCCTTGAGGCCAGCGGCTCCGCACCTGGGTGGGGAGACGGTCCCAGCTCGCTCACCTTCCACTAGGGCTGTGCGCAGCTACCAAACACGTGCGACTGTTCCCCACAAAATACTCACACTTTGCATAAAATTGGGTGGAAAAGCACAGTTCGACCTGAACTGGGATGGCCAGAAACACCTAAGTGGGGGAGCAGGGGGGCATGACACCCCAGGTTGGTCCCGGGGCGAGGAGCAGGGCGGGAGACGGCCCACTGCGCACTCGTTTCTTCCGATAAGAAGACATTAAAAAGTGGGTAATCTAATAAAAACAGATTAGATTTTGAGGGCAATCTTAATGATCCGGGAATGCTCAGGAATGGCTATCATTGGTTAATTTTCTTGGGGTATGGTAGGAGCATATTAGAAGCAATAGTTATTTTAGGATATTTGTTTTCTTATTCCTTTGTTTTGTTTGAAATGTTTTTAAAATTTTTTTTATAAATAAACTTTTTTTTTTTAAGCAGTAGGGGATGAAAACACCCATCTCTGATGCATTTAATCCCCTAGCAGAGGAGCCCTTGGCCCGGGGAGCGCCGGGGACCTCCCGACTGGATGGCGGGGGGCGAACCCCAGGGCGCGCAGTCGGTGTGACCGGCCAGATGTGCGGCACCTGGCACGGCCTCTCCGGCCCTTCAGCCGCGGGGCCGAGGGCGCAGGACAGGGGCGCCCTCCCGGGGGCGGGGACTCCAGCACGCGGGGATAAGGGCGAGCCCACCTCTCGCAACACCCGCCTCCTGAGCCTGCGCAGACCCTCGCTCGCCCGACCGGAAGGCCGCCCCGCGCGCCTGCGCACAGCCTTGCCCGCCCTGCCGGAAGGCCGTCCCACACCTCCCACACACACTCGGCGCCTGCGCAGAGCCGCCGCACGCACCGACAGCGACCCGGGGGTGGGCCCAGCGTCGGCGGCTCATGGTCCGATCGGTCCCATTGGTTGAGTGGTGGAGCGAGGGCTCGGTCCGCTGCTGATTGGACAGCGCGCGAGGCGCTGAGGTCGCGTTGGCCAATCGGGTCGCGGCGCGTGAGACGGAGGCGATAGCTGGGCCCCGGGTCGCGGACGGAGCGCGGCTGCTGGGCCAGGGGCCGCGGTGAGAGCGGTCATGGCTTCGGAAAAGCCGCTCGTCACCGTCACCTGCACGGCGCCCGTCAACATCGCGGTCGTCAAGTACTGTAAGGAGCGGGGCCGACGTGCCTTCGCCGGTGGTCGGGGTCCGGGCCGGGGAGGCTGGGGGTCGGGCGCGCCGCCCCCGCGAGCCTCCGCGTCCGCGTCCGTAGGGGCTGCCCGGGCCGGGCCCCGCTGCCCTCTGCCCCGCCCGTCCCCACCTCAGCGCCCCGCCGCCACCGCGACGCCCCGGACCGGGCCTCTCTTTCTTTTTCTTTCGGAAACTCAACTTCGTATGTGGAGATGGTTGCGGATTCGCGGGCGGCTGTGCGAAGCTGTCGCTGTCCCGTCCCTGGCCCCGGCGGTGACCCCGGCAGCGCCCTCGGCCCTCCTCGCCGCTGCCCCCGTGTCTGTGGCTGCGCGGCTCCGAGGGTCGGGGGCGCTGGAATCCGCGGTCCGCCCGGGGGATCGGCTCTCCCTCCCAGCCTGGTGGCCTGCGGGCCGCACGCCACCCCCTGCCTTGCCGAGGCTGAAATGGCGGGGTGTCGGGAATAAGGCGACTGCAGGTCTTCAGGGTGTCCCGTGGGAACCGCGCGTCCGTTTCTCCGCGCCGTGTCCCGGAGCGCCGTCGCTGGGTCCCGCGGCAGGTGCCTGCTTGGTTTTAAGGAAACTGCCCCGCTTCCCGGAGTGGCCGTGCGCTTCGCGTTCCCACCGGCGTTTGCCGGTGTCACTGCGCTTTTTCTCTTTCTTTTAGCCGTGCTGGTGGGCGTGCGGTGGTGTCTGGTTGCGGCTTCTGTTTGCGCTTCCTAGGGGCTCCTGGCGGTGCGCGCTTTCCCTGCGTTTACTGGCCGCTGCGCGTCGTCTGTTCCTGGCTTGGCCGCGTCTCACGGATTGTTTGCTTTCTCACTAAGTTATGCGAGTTCTCTGTCGGATCTGCGGTTTGCAAACGTGTTCTCCCCCGCTGTAGTTTGTCTTTTCATTCTCTTAACAGGGTCTTTCGCAGAGCAGAAGCTTTTAATTTTGAGGCGGTTTCCTGTATCAGTCTTTCCTTTTATGGATCGTGCCTTTGGTATCAACTCTTAAGAACTCTTTGCCCAGCCCTAGATCCCAAAGACAATCCTCTGTGTTTTTTTCTACAAGTTTTTTGGTTTTACGTGTCAATCTGTGATCCATTTTGAGTTCTTTTCTGTATGAGATATGAGACTGATTGTTTGGCTATTTTAGTTTCTTTGCTTTTCCGTCTAAATTTTAGAATGATCTTGTCTGTTTCTACAAAGAGTCTTGCTCGGATTTTGGTAGGTGTTGCTTAAACCCGTGTATCAGTTTAGGGGGAATTGACGTCTTTATTAGTTGTCTTACAATCCAGTAATTGGGTCATGTAGATCTTTGATATTGTTCATCGGTATTCATGTCCTGTGTGTGTCCTGTTAGACTTACCTCTGAGTAGTTCTCCGTCTTTGATTGGAAGTGGGAGTGTGTGTCCAGCAGCCCGGAACACGGTGGGCGTCTGTGTCCTGCGACCTTGCCGCACTCCCTTATGAGTTCTGGGAGTTTTTGTAGATTCCTTGAAATTTTCTGTGTAGACACCCGCGTCATCTGCAAACAGAGACTGCTTTATTTTGTTTATTCCTGAATGCTGTGCCCGTGATGTCCTTTCTTGCCTTATGGCGCTGCCCAGGGCTTCCAGATCAACACTGAGTACGAGTGGGGAGAGTGGGTGTGCCCGCCTCGCTCCCAGCTCCAGGAGAAATTCAGGATTCACCGTCGGGTGTGACCTTAGCTGTAGGTTCATTGTAGATGCCCTTTATCAACTTGGGGAAGTTCCTTTTTATTCTTGTTTTTCTAAAAGTTTTTATCATGAGTAAGTGCTGTATGTGGTAAACTTTTTTTCTGCGTTATTGATAGGATCATGTGACTTTTCTTCTGTGGCCTGTCAGTGTGGCGGTTGACATCGATTGATTTTTGAATATTGAAGAAAGTATACTGGCTGTATATTGAAGCTCACTGATTCTTTTTTATTTTAGTAATTATATTTTCCAGTTCTGAAACTTCCATTTGGATCTTTTTATCTTCTGTTTCTTTGCTGAGACTGTTGTGTCATTTGTTTCAAGCTTTGAAGCATCATTGCACGGCTGCTTCTGAGCGCTTGTCAGAGGCTCCGAAGTCTCTCACCTCGTGCTGGCGTCTAGGGAGTCTTTTTTTCTTCAGTTTGAACTTCCTCGTTCTTGGTGTGGTGAGTGATATTTAATTGAAAACTGTACACTCTGGTTCTTATGTTCCTAGACTCTGGATCTTAATTAAACCTGTTTTAGCTATTTTTTGTTTTGCTTTGTTTTTCCTGACACAACAGCAGTGAGGCAGGGAAGCCTGTTTCTCCAGGGGGGTAGACGTCGCCCCCCAATGCGTGGCAGGGTGGCTTGGTTTCCACTCGGCTCCCAACTCCACCCAGCGGGGAGTGAGGGCGTGGGGATGTGGAGTCCGAGCTTCCCCGACGCCGTCCTCGCCGTCCTCTCCGTGGGCCATGGTGGCCGTCCAGAGCCCCCCCTTGGTGGCCCGGGTGGGGACTGCACTCTGGCGCGGGGCTGGGGTGGAGAGTTACTGCCTACAGGTCTTCACTAGGCCGCCCCTCCCTGGTCCTTTGCCCGGCTGTGTTGGGACCGTGCTTCCCTGTGCCCGTCTGTGGGTGTTCCTGGGTTGCTAGTGTCTTCAGCTCCAAAGCTGGGGTATCCGGGACGAAAAGGAAACCTGGGAGCTCAGCAGCACGTCTCTCTGCGGGTCGTGAGGTGTGGCCTGCCCGCCTTCTTGCTGCCTCTCGAGTTGTCCTACACTTGTCTTACGGAGCGTGACCAGGCGTTTGATTGTTCTTAGTGGAAGGCAGAGGAAAGTGCACCCACCCCATCTGCCCAGGGGTGGGGGCCTGTCCAGGGGGCCTTGTAAAGCTGTGGCCTTTGACCCCCAGCCCACTGTGTACTGGGTGGGGGGCAGTTCGTAATTTGGCAGGCAGTGTCTCCGGCACCTGCCCACCCTCCCCAGAGCACCGCAGGAGGGAGGCTCTCGGGACAGCACTGCTTGGTGCTTCACGGGCACCCGTAGGGGGCAGTACTGACCCGGGGAGGGCAGTGGGAGAGTGAGGTTTGGGGTGTCAGTGCCTGGGGCCCCTGTGTGAGAGGAGCCATTTGGTTGGGGGCTTGTACCGGGGGCCTCTGGAGGTGAATGGATGGAAGAAGGAAACCACAGCAGTGGGGCAGAAAGGCCCCGGGGACGGGGCGCTCAGGAGGTGGGGAGCCATCCTGGAAGCCTCCAGAGGGCAGGGGTCACAGGGGGGAGGACCTAGAGTGTGGAGTAAGCATGCACCTTTAAGGCAGGGGAGGAGTGGGGCGGTGGTGGGCTGGGGGCAGCAGTGGGCGGCTCTGCAGGGCAGGAGACTGACTGGCCGTCCATTCCAGGGGGGAAGCGGGATGAGGACCTGGTCCTGCCCATCAACTCCTCGCTGAGTGTTACTCTGCACCAGGACCAGGTGTGTGCAGGCGAGGGGA
>PVKY010000194.1:0-35918 GCA_004027775.1 Bradypus variegatus
GGGCACAGGGGACACTGAGGGGCACAGGGGACAGTGAAGGGATGGAAAGGACAGTCAGAGGCTGCAGGGGAGGCCAAAGAACAAGGGTGATGACCGTGGCAGTGGAGAGAAGGCAGTGGGGGTTTGGGGGAGAGCTGGGGTGCAGAATCGCCTGGGCATGGTCCAGGGGATGGGAAGCAGGGCTGGGGAGGGGAGGCCCGTGGACCCCTTGGCCACACAGCTGGGTGGGGGCAGCACCTGCCCGGGATGGGGACACTGCAGGAGGACCAGGTGGGGACACTCCGGGCAGGGAGTGCGCCAGGGCAGTTTCGGAGCCAAGGGTGCAGATGTTCCCCGGGCAGAGTGGGGGTTGCGCCTGAAGACTCCACCTCCCCCCACCCCCGCCCAGGGCACCCCACTCACCATCTGGAGGACCCCGAAGTAGGACATGAGGTAGCCGGCCTGGGCAGCCTCCAGTCGGAAGAAGTCCATGGAGATGATGGAGAACATGATCATGAAGAGCCCTGAGGCGGGCAGGGGTCACCTGGTGGCTGTGACCCCTCATCCCTGTCCCCCATGACAGCCCCGACACAGGGAGTGTCTTTCCTTGGGGTGCTAAGCTGTGGACCGTGAGCCGCAAGATTCCAGAAGGAGCCCCAGGGACAAAGTGGTTGGAGCCCAGGGCCCCTGAGGACGGCCCCAGGGGGTCCCAGGGCTGCCCATGCAGGGAGACCGACCCCCACACCCGCCACGGCCCTCCAGGTTTTACGATCTGCATATGCCTTCGTTCAGTCCAAGAGAGCGGCTCGGTCCCGTCCCTGCCACCAGGAGAGCAGGCCTGGGTGGCTGCTGGGCAGGTGGGCAGCCAGAGCTCTCAGGGTGCAGGTGGTGGAACTTTCCGCCAGCAGAGGCTTCAGCCCTCGGGCAGCAGCACGAAGCACCCGAGTGTGCTCGCACGGCCACCCCACTGATCTCTGCCTGTCCCAGGCCTCCCCGCGGAGGGGCCGGGCAGGTTTCTGAAGGAGGGTCGCCCCGTGCCTGGGCTGGGCAGTGGCTGACTGGGCCCTCGGCTGGAGGAGGGGCCTGGGCACTGAGCCCTTCCCCGGGGCTGGGCAATCGGGTTTGGGGTGTCCGCGTTGAGCCCAGCCCACAGGCCCCCTCTCTCAGGTGTCCCGGGAGGACTTGGAAAGCAGAGGCTGCCTGCAGAGTGGGAGAACCGGGGCTCGGGGGAGCCCTCTCCCTCTGACGCAGCGACTCTTTTGGAGGGGCTGGAGGGAAGAGGGAGCCCCTGGTTTTGGTGTCTTCCTCCCCGCCTGTGCCACCGTGCGCTGCTACCACTCTGGGGCCGACCTGATGGCTCAGTCAAGGCCCGGAGAGGCCCAGGGCCCAGGTGGGCACCAGTGCCTCCCTGCAGACCTCTGTCCCTGAGGCCCAGAACTCCGGACCCCAGGGTGGGCTGCCGGGCTCACCTGAGGGGAAGCCGGAGACCACCTTGATGAGAAACACGGGCAAAACGCCCGGCAGCAGCAGCAGGCGGCTGATGGCCTTCAGGTCAAACACGCTGGCCGCAGGTCCGCCTGGGCACCGGAGAGGCCCATCAGACCCCGGGCGGCCCACGCCCCTCCCTAGCTGCGGCCAGCACCCCCTCTCCTCCGGCCCTTGGTGGGCAGGGGCTGCGGCGGCTCCTCACACCCCCAGGACAGGACTGGGGGCTCAGAAACCCAGTGCCCCTGCTCGCGGGGAGCCTGGCCTGGCCCTGGGCACAGTGACAGAGGCCCTGTGCCCCCAGCCTGTGTCTCTGGGCAGCTATCCCCCAGGATGCACAGGACGGGGTCAGGGCCTCTGCAGCGGGCAGCCCACACCCCAGGAGGAGAAAGGCCCAGCGTGGCAGCTGTGGGAGAGACAGGCCACTCTTGGTGATCGAATGTCTGCTCTGCCCGGACCCAAGGGACGCTTTTCAGTGCCATGTCCCTTGGCCTGTCAGCTCTCCAGGGTGACCCCTGCCTCTGGCTCCTCCTCCTCAGCCCCACCCCAGGCCCTGCTCCTCCCTTGTGACTTGGGGTCACTCAACTCCCCCCAAGGCCGGCTTCCTGGGTGTGTGAGTCCATCCCAGGTCTGGTTCTCGGCTGCTTGGCAAGGAGGCCCGGAGCCTCTTCTGTGCGAGGGACGCAGGGTGGGGGCTCGGCAGGGGCCTGCGCTGTCTGGGCTGCGGGGCCTGGAGGAGACCCCTCCGCGGAGCCCTGGCCCCCTGTGCCCTGCCCTAGGCACCCGCCTCTCCCAGCTGCTCGGGAACTCCAGGATCCTGCCAACCCACCGCCTAGTCCACCCTAGGCCCCCGCCTGTCCTCCCCCGCTAATGCCACCCCTGCCCCAGGCCGCAGCCGTGCAGACCCCTTCCCCCTGCCCTCCACAAGGGGCCCCCCTGCCACCGCACCCAGCTTGGCCCTGACGGTGTCAGCAGCTGGGAGAGGCCCAGCACCCGGAGGGGCTCGAGGAATGGAAGCAGGTAGAAGTGCACACCTGAATCTCCCCTGGCTTGGCATGTGTCCCACCCTCACCCTCCAGAAGCCTCTGCAGCCAGGCCGGCACGTCATAGGTGCTGAAGGGAGGGACCCGGGTGTGAGTGGCCTTGCCTGAGGTTCCAGGGCACTGCAGGGGGGAGCTACACACTGGCCGAGCATCCCTGGGGCCTCCCTGGCAGGGCTCACCTGGCTCCTGGCGGGCCCACCTGGCTCCTGGCGGGCTCACCTGGTGGGGGAGGCTGGCCATCTGCACTGGCCCCTTTGGTGCTGGCTGGGATGAGGATGAAGCTGAGGACAGCTCCCAGGAGGTTGGCCACGAGGGCCACGAGGGCTGGGCACTGGATCCTGCGGGCGACAGCCAGTGTCCCACGGGGCTTGGGCCCCCAGGCGCCACCGCAGCCCCCCGACCCTTCAGTCACACTTGGGCCTCAGTGGCTGAGAAGACCCAAGCTGACCAACCGTGTCCTCAGGGCCTGAGGGGCCGGAGGGTGGGGCGGGCGCAGACCCCTTGGGCACACGATTAGGGGAGGGATGAGGGAGTGGGTGAAGCACGCGTCACCCGTGACCCTCATGCTGGGCGGCGGCTCCGAGGTCACGGTGGGCAGGACCCGCAGCCTCCAAGGCCGGCACCGCTGCAGCCTTGGCAGCACCCAGGAGGGCGGGGGTCCTGCTGGGGGTGGGGTGGGGGGTCAGCATCCAGGCTGCCAGGGGCAGGAGAGACCCGAAGGACAAGCCTGGTGTGAGTGTGCACGTGGGTGTGTGAGCGTGACTGGACTGGGGTGTGTGTTTGAGTGCATCAGTGTGGGTAGGTGTGTGTGTGTGTGTGGCCGGGCCGGCAGCTGTGGCCTGGAGGGGAGGCTGCAGGACCCTGGGAGGACACCGCATCCTGGGGGCCAGAGGAGACCCCACCTACACCCCCAGGCCAACATGGAGGGACTCCCCGACAAGGAGCCAGGCCCAGAGGGCATGCGGGACCCCCGAGCAAGGGTCCAGGCCTCCCCAGCCAGCAGGCGTGGATGGTGACGCGAGGGCTCTGGCTGGGGGGCCGCCCGCCACGGCTTGGGGTCTGGCCGGGTGGGAACAAAACCTGCTTTCTCTACCGGATGCCCCGGAAATGCGCAGGGCAGAGGCGGCCATTTAGGTGGCTATTTTGGGAGGCCGGTGACAAGAGAGCCAGGCCCACATCCCCACCGACCCTACAGTCACACCCTCGGCAGCCAGCCCACCGCAGGCCTGTCCCTGGGGAACTCGGGGGTCTGCTCCCCACCCAGAGCTCTCCCTCCGACTCCCCCCAGAAGAAAATGCCAGAAAGAATCCTGAAAGCCCAGGCAACCAGGCAGCCTCGGAGCCCATCTCCTCAACCGAGAATGTTCTCCTCAGCCCTGTGCACTGAGGACACACTGCCACCCTCACATCCGGAGGCCTCTGACCCAGCCAATGGGGCCCTGGGGGCCAGCAGGCTCCTCCCGGCGGGCAGGCGGCTGGGGCTGGTCAAACAGCAGCTCCGGCTGCGGCAAACGTGCCCTGCACCCTTATCTCTGGGGTAGGCAGTGGCTGTGCCAATGGCACTGAGGATGGCGAGCCTGTCCCTCGGTCCCTGCCCCTCCCAGACTCTGAGCCTTCGTGCCTCTGCCCCACCCCACCAGGGCTCCCACCAGCTCTGACCACGGCCACCCGCTGCCAGGCCTGGGCAGAGTGGACCCACAGGCCTCAGGCCTGGGTGTGCCTGCTTGCCAGGAGCTGCCCCTTCCAGCCCAGAGACAGGCAGAATTCAGGGCCCATGGACTGGGCACCCCTCTCCTGTGCACCCCAAGGGAAAGGCTGGGGCTGTCCGGCCTGGCTTCACATAGCACCTGGCTGGGGTGAGAGCCATCAGGTGCTCCAGAGAGGAGAGTTTGGGGCTCAGGATAAGACCTCATCTCCCATCCCCCCAAAACTGCTCCCACGCTTTGACTGGATGTGTGTCTAATATGGACATCTTAGGAATATTCCTGATTCCAGTCTCCCTCTGCCTTCCAGGGCCCCAGAAAAACTCCCTAAGCCATGTCTGGCCTGACCCTTCCCAGCCCTCTGTGTTCCCCTAAAACTACCCCCACCCCCGAAATACACAGACCTCCGACCAAATGGCAGATTCCTTCCTACCCCAGGGCCTTTGCACATGGTCAGGCCCTGCCCCCACCCCACCCCTTCAACACTGACCCTCACGTCCCCTCAGGCCACCCTAGCCAGGTAGCCCCTGGCTCTGCCAACTCTCGGCCCCTGAGCCTCGGCTGTCCGCTCCCCGCACTCGGAGCATGGAGGCTCTTTCCCAGGGTTGGTTCCGGCCCAGTTCCGGCCCGGCCGTCCTGCGGCTCAGCCTTGGCGAGGGCTCACGGGCACCGGCTTGGAATCCCGTCCCGTCTGCTCATTAAGTTCCAGGAGCCAGATGTGCCTCCAGGAGCAGAAACCTTCCGTGAGCTTCCGCCAGCTGGATAAGGGCTTGCCAAGACCCCACATATCAGTGCGGGCCGCAGGTGCCAGATAACAAGTGTGGTAAATGCTCACTGAGCTTGGTGCCGGGAGCCAGAGCGGAGCCATTCGCAGCCCCTCGGTGCCGGTAGGTGACACAGTGCCCGGCTCCACCCACTCTCCTCTCGGGGGTCAGCCAGCTCCCAAATTCCCACTAGACCAACATGGGCAGCCACCCTGGGGGGCTTCTGTCCAAATCTGGGGCACCTCCGCAAACGAGGTCACAGCCAGCGATCCCAGGACGAGCTGGGTGGCCGTGGCTGCACCAGCCCTCGACCATCCCTCTCGGAGGTGATCGAGCCAGAGGACAGAGGGGTGGCCTGGGAAGAGTGGGCCTCCAGGGTGGCCTGGGAGGAGGCCCTCTGCCTCAGTGAGTGCCGGGAGCACCCCCACTGCTCTGGGGAGGAGGGGGTGCCCACCAAAGGCCCCTGCCTCCCCCGGCCCAACAACCTGGCCTCCATAACCGGCAACATCTCCCAGGCAGCCCCGTCCTTGAACCCTTATCTTTCCTCCCAAGACCCTTCCCCCAGGCTCCTCCACTGGCTCCTCCTCCTCCTCACCCACCCTCACCCTCAGGGCTCAAATCCCGGCCACGATGCCAGGGATCAGACAGGAATGCACTCCGCTCTGCAGGCTGTGCCATCTGGTGTGCGGCGTGGCCGTGTACTGATAAAACTTTATCAACACAGGCAGCCACCTGTGTGGGCCTGATTCATGCCACAAACTCCCAGATGTTAACTGGGATTTACATACACGTCGTCTGGGCGTCTTCCCTGAACCCCAGACACGTTTTTAGCTTCTCCAACTCAGCACGCCCAGCTCCGAGCTCACCCGCCACCATCTCCCCTCACTTCGTCTGCTCCAGACCCCTGGCCTCCTGGCTTTTTCTGAATAAACTGGGACATCCCGGCCACAGGGCCTTTGCACCAGGGGACTCACGAGAGCCCTCCCAGACATCCAGACATCCGAGTGAACTTCCCTTGTCCCTCCCATTTTCACCTCAGGGTCAATTCCCGGCCTGTCCCTTTCACCTGGCACCCCCTTGCTGGCAGCCCACCTCTGTCCCCCAAAGCATAAAGCCATGAGATCAGGGGCCTTTGCTCATGGGGGCCCAGCCTCGTCTCTGGCTCACAGGAGGACCCACAAACTGCGTGGGACAGACCCCATGACAGGCCACAGGGGGAATGAGGCCCAGGCTGCGGCCAGGTGGGCTCAGGCTTCCAGCTCGGGGGCTGGGGACCCCGCCACCAAGGCCCCCGCCTCCCCTCATGCTGTCCAACTGGGGAGGGCGCGATGGAGGCCCTGATGGCGGGGGTCCCCCCAGGCCGTGACACAGGGCTCAGTCGTGAGACCCAGAGCCACCCTGCCCCCCGGCGTCTGCTGGTGACTCAGGCCCAGGTCTGGGTAGCATAACCTGCCCCAGCACCCAGCAGCTGGGCCCAAACCAGTGCACCTGCGCCTGTCCCAGCAGGCCCAGGCCCGGCAGCCAGCCCCTCTGCATACCTGCTGCCTCACACCTTGGGGCCGTGGAGGGGCCGCCAGGGAGACCCCCACATTGTGCCTCAGTTCTAACCAAGGCCCGGGGAAGGCCATGACTGCAGGCTGCATGGGCTGTGGGGAGAAGGAGTGGGGAGGCGGCCCCAGAGCCCTCAGTGAGCAGGTGGGGAAAGAGGGGTGCTGTAGCAGCTGCACCCTCACACACACGCCCTGACCCTTGGCCCCTCCATCCCTGAGGGAGAACCCACCCCCACACTGGGCGGCCTGGGCCTTGGAGCTGTCCCCTCTCCTGGGACTCAGTTTCCCCGCCCACCCAGGGGGTGAGAACTGAGCCTCATGGCTCTTGTAAAGCGCCTTAGATCTTGAGATGAAAGGAGGTGTGGAAGCTCATGGAACATTCCAGAAGATGAGGGGCAGGAGAGGTGAGGCAATCGTGGGGGGTGCTGGGACGGAGAGGGAAGTGAGTGGTGTCTTTGGGATGTGTGTGTGTGTGTGTGTGTGTGTGCACCAGGCACAGGGCTGGCTCTCACATCCCTCCTCACCAGCATACCTGGGACAGGTGAGGGAATGGTGAGCAGGTGGCTGGGAGGGGGAGTGTCTGCAGGTGGGACAGCCCAGCGGGGGTGGGCACTGTGATGAACATGTGAGAAGGCAGCCCCAGGCTTTGAACAGGGCCCTGCGGCACACCACTAGAGACCTCCCTCCTCCCTAGAGACAGGAAGGTGCTGGAAGAGTCCACCATGCCCTCCTGCTGGCCAGAATGCCCGGGCTCAGCCACCACCCGGCCCACTGTTTTGGAGGCATCAGGGATCCCAGGCTGCCCTGGAGAGCTGTGCAAGACTGGGGAGCCCAGAGTCAACCAAGGTGTCCGTCCTCATGGAGGGGCACCCCCGCTGTGTGTGCGCTGGGGGTCAGACGTCAGGAAGGAAGGCTCCTCCCTCTGCCCACAGCTGGGTGGGGCCCACCAGACCCCCTGACCTGGGCCCACACCCAGGGTGTTAGGGCTGGAGGAAAGTGCCAGTGCAAAGAGTACTCTTCAGAAAAAGCCACCTCTGAGTGGGAGTCTGGGCCCTTGGGTGAGGCAGCAGTGGGTGTGAGGCTGCACAGGGTGGGGGCTGGTCTCCCTGCAGTGGAAGCGAGCCCCTCTCCCTGGCCGGCTGGGCCTCCCCAGGGTCAGAGGGCTGGGTCCTGGGTTTAGCTCTTCTCCCAGCAGCCGTGCCCAGAGCCGCCGGTCTAGCCGGCCCCAGCCAGCCCCCTGAGAGGGGTCCCTACCAGGGATCTAGGGGTGCTGAGGCACAAGCCATGCTATTAGGACACTTCTCGGGGTCTGCACAGCTGGCGAGTGGGAGCAGAGGCTGTCACTTCATCCCCATGAGCTAAATCCCTCCCCAGCACAGAAGCTCCTCTCACATTTCTCTCTCCCAGTCCCTGCTCTGAGCCATCGGCTCAAGGGGCTCCCCCTCCAGCCCCAGGTACACCCACTTCGAGCCTCTGGGGACAGCTGGAAAGGGACTGCCCCACTTGACAGCTCCAGAAACTGTGGCCCAGAGCAGGTTGAGGTGCTGAGACCAGGCAGCCTCCGTCCTCCCCTCTCCCTCCCTCTGGGGGTCTGCTCCAGAAGGTTGGGGACCCCCTAGGAGCTTGGGGTCCCCATGGCAACACGGTGCATCTCAGGTCCACGCCATCTGACTTCTTTTAGGTCAAGAGCAACTTCCATCTGGCCGGGTCCTGCCGCCTCCCTCCCCAGCCCAGAGTGCGGGTGGGGAAACCGCGGCCCAGAGGTGATGGAGCCCGGCCAGCAGCCCCACCCCGTCCATCCCCCGACCCCGCCCCCGGCTCGCCTCCCCCTACTCACCCGCACGCGGAGCTCAGGGTCCCCCCGAGCAGGGAGCCCAGGATGATGGCGATGCCGAAGCAGAGGCCGAGCCGGCTCAGGGCCGCGGGCCGCTCCTCGGGCGCAGACAGGTCGGTGACGATCATCTGCGCGGCTGGGGGTCGGGCCGGGGCCTCAGCGCTGCGCCCCTGGCCGACCCCCGCCCCGCCCCGCCCCGCCCCGCCCCGCCCCGCCCCGCCCCGCCCCGCCAAGCTCCGCTCTGCCCCGCCCCCGGGCCCAGGCCACGCCCCACATTCCCCTTTCCTCCCGAGACTCAGGCCCCGCCCCGCCTCTGCCCCCGCCCCCAGGCCACGCCCCTAGCCCCGATCTGCCCCGCCCCCGGGCCCAGGCTACGCCCCACACTCCCCTTTCCTCCCGAGACTCAGGCCCCGCCCCGCCGCGGTCCCCGGGCCCTCCGCGGCCCCACCTGGCAGCGTGTGCATGAGCGCGGCGGGCAGGCGCGAGGCGAAGAGCAGGGCGACGCCGGGCAGGGCCGGGCTGCAGGCGGCCGCCAGGAGCAGGAAGAGCGCCGCGGCCGCCAGGAAGGAGAGCGTGAGAGCCGCCCGCGCCCCGCGCTGGTCCGCGAACCTGGGGGCCGTGCGCGGCGCCGTCAGCCGCGGGGTCATCAGACACGACAGGCCTGGTCCCGCTCTGGGCCTTAGTTTCCCCATCGTCCCCAGGGGGTGGGCAGGGGCAGCTTTTGACCCTGGAGGACATTCTGAGTTCAAATGAAACCAGTCGTCCATCTGCGTGGACCGAGGGGACCTGGTGGGCTTCACAGAGGCCTTTTTAGGCCGCAGGTGGCCGGACCGGCTCGTTTCTCCGCGGGCTGCCTGCGGTGCCCCCTCCCGCCTTCCCAAACCCCGCCTTTCCTGGGGAAACGCCACTCGCGAGGTGGGTCTCTTGCTGCCTATCCTGGCCCAAATGAGGTTTCTTGGGATGTCCCCAGCCTGCCCCTGAGCGCTGGGCTCCGGGGCTGAGGCCACAGCACTGAAACCAGGGGTATCCGGGGAACACCACTCCCTGGGGCTCCTGCCTGGGTCCAGGGGGCCCTGCCCCCAAGTATTATCACTTTAAAAGCAGTTGGACGCCCAGCCCAATGGGATTCGCCTTCCTGGCTGGCAGATTTTCACCAGTGACCTCCTCTGGCCCGGAACCAGCGTGAGTGTACGTTGTGAGTGTACGTCATGGGGTCAGGATCCCCAGGGACAGGGGTACCCCCACCTGCAAGGGCATCCCCAGCTCCCCTGTACCTTCATGTGCCCATCCTGAAATGGGAGCCCCCACCTCCCCCAGGTTCGGTCCTGACAGACCCAGCCCATGACCTCCGTGGGCAGGGCCTGGTCTTCCTGGAATGAGGGCCCGCCACCCCGTACCTGCCGAACACGGGCCCGCCCAGCAGCTGGAGCACGCCAAAGGTCGTCTGCAGGTAGCCGAAGGCGACAGGGTCCAGGCCCAGTCTCCGGGTTAGGTACTGAAACACGGGAGGGGACGCACAGGAGAGTCCACAGGAGGGATGGCCCCAAACCACCTGCCTGAGTGCTGACCGCTGCCCACAGCAGCCTGGGCGGCTGGGATGGGAGCCTGCCATGACCTGGCCCGGGCAGGGGGTGCTCAGTGAAGACGCAGCTGGCTCTGCTTCCTCTCCACAGGGCGCCCTCAAAGGGCCGCCCGGAGGGGTCCAGCCCCAGCCAACTAAGCCTTACATCAGGGGAGGTGGAGGCCTGTGTCCAGCACCCCCCGGTGTCCCCAGGGAGCCCTCCCAGTGACTGGCACACACAGGCGGCCATTTCTCTTGTCCTTGAAATGACCTCTCATCCCCCTGCTCTGACACTTCGCCCCTCTGAAGGGCTGCCTGCAGCCCCTTGCCTGTGCCCCCATCAGACCCTCGCCCTCTCCCCTCCACGCTGTCACCTCTGAAGCTGAGCTCCAGCACCCATGCCACCTCCCTCCTCCTCCGCGGGCCCCTCTGCCCTGGCTGCTGTGGGGTGCCTGCCCCCTCAGCTGCCTCTGCTGGCTCCCCCTACCCTTCTGCCCTCCCCTGCCACCTGCGCTTGCCCCCGTGCTCTTGGGTTCCCAAGTGCCAACCCCGCTGCTGGACCTCCACACCCCACTTGGATGCCCAGAGGCTCCCCCTGCCTGGCCTGGCCGAAGCTGGGCTCCCCAGCCTCCCCCAAGACCTGCTCCTCTTGCAGCTGCCCTGTCACAGAGGCCGACACATCCGCCCTCCAGGACTCAGGCCCAGATCCTCCGTGTCCTCCAGGGCTCCCCTTCTCCTTGCACACCCCAACACCCACGCCAGCAACTCCCGCAGCTCAGCCTTCACAACAGACCCAAGGTGCCCACACTCCCAACCCCCCACACTGCCCCCAGCAGCTGTCACCCACATTCCTGTAAGCCCCTGGTCCCAGTGGCCCCTTACCCCCTGGCCTCAGCCCCTGCTTCCCTTTCCCAATCACCATCCCCCCCAGCCCATTACTACCCCAGGGCCTTTGCACAGGCGATCCCCCTCCCATCTGCTCAGCTCACCCCTCTGCCTACTTTGGGGCCTGGCTGCAGTGCCGCCTCCTTGGAGGCCGACTTGTCCACTGCCCAGGGACCCTCTCCCTGTCCTGGGGCACGTGCAGCTCCTCCCCGCACCCAGGGTTGCTTTTCTCTGCACGAGTTGCGTCCATCACACAGTGCACTTCAGCTGTGTGTCGGGTTCCCTCTGCGTGGCCTGTCACCGTCCCCTCCGCTCCCATGCACAATAGACTGCCAGCTCTGAGGCTGTGGATTTTTAAGCTGCCTGACCCCAGCTGAGGGTCCCAGAGGAGAGGGGGAAGCAGACCCTGGGAAGGCCCTGGGCCGGGAGTTGAGCTGCCCCAGGGCTGGTTCCTGCTCTGCCCGCCCTTCTTGCTTGCATCTGAGCTGGTCCCAAGCATCTCTGAGCCTCAGACTTGGGGGGCTGAGCTGGTGGAGCACTGGCCTCCAATATGCCATGCTGGGCCCAGGCTCCAAGTTCTGCCTGGCTTGCTGACCCTTCAGGGGCCACATCCTCACTCTGAGCCCAGCATGGAGCCAATGCCACCTCAACCCAGGCTGTTCACAACGTCTTTGGGTGTTCTGGGTTCATGCACATCACCCTGACTCTGATGCCCTGGGGTTTGTTGAATGAATAAGTGAACATGAGAGGGGAAATGAATGGATGGACAGTGGGTGGGCACCATTCAGTCAATTCTGGGCGACCTGCCTACTATAAGCTCGGGGAGATGCTCCCAGCCAGGGGGATGGCAGAGAACAAGGCAGGCCAGACCCTGCCCTCACGCACCACATGCTGGTGGGGGAGACTGAAGAGCATCTAGAACACGTAGGAGAGGGGCTTGGGTGCTGGGGATGCTGGGAGCGGAAGCGTGGCGCAGGATCAGGGCTCAAGGGACATGGTGTCACTGATCAGGGAGGGCTCCTTGGAGGAGGTGGCCTGAGCAGAGGCTTGGTGGGGGAGGGGGATGAGCTGAGCAGGCCTTGGGGAAGGGCTGGGGACCAAGACCCACGGGGCAAAGGCCGCAGGGTGGGCGGCAGAGGGCAGAGCCGGGGAGGAAGGGGGTGGGGATAACAGCCGAGTGGAGCTGCTGCTCCAGCAGGGAGGCCCATGCAGCGGCCACAAGCAGCAGGGAGGGCTGGATGGCCCTGGGGGCAGCTCCCTGCAGCCCCTCCCCAGGCCGATGACGCAACCAGAGGCACAGCCCCGGGGGCCTTGAACTTACTGGGTTCAGGTGCCACGTGGGGCCCCTGCGGGAGGTCCTCCCCCTCCACCGCCCAGAGAGGAGGCAGGAGGAACCCCGGGGCAAGTGGGTGGCCCAGGCTGCCAGGGTTGGGGACACTCACGGGCAAGATAGAGAACTGCATGAAGAGACAGGTGAGCTCCAGGGCAGTCAGCAGGTATGAGAGCAGCAGGACCTGGGGCCGGCTCAGAGCACCCAGCCTGGCGGGGGGCTGGCGCTGGCCCCCAGGGGCCGAGGCTCCCCACATCCTGGCAGGTGCCGCAGGGAGCCAGGGAGGAGTTGCGCTGGAGGCCAGTGGATCCCTGGGAATGGGCAAGGGGCAAAAGTCCAGTCGATCTGGAAAGTGCTGAGTCACCAGGCGGGCGGCACCGGGCTGGCGGGGCCTCCAGCAGCAGGCCTGCGGGACAGGGCGGTGCTGAGGGGACCATCCCCCCAGGCGGACCCCTCGCGGGCCCTCCAGCCACTGCTGCCCACCTGGGGCCAGGCCCCTCCAGGCGGAGGAGAACTGGCCGGGGCGTGGCTTTCGGCAGCTCAGCGGAAGCTGGGGGGGGCTGGCTTCTGGTGGAGACCCTGGTGCCCCTCCAGGGTGCCCTCAGCTCTGGGTGAGACCCTCTCCCCTGACAAGTCTGATGACTCCAGGTCTCCTGGCACGCAGTCCCCGTGGGATAGGAGATGGGCTCTCCCACCCTCCAGCACGGGCCAGGCTCAGTGCCCCATGTGCCTTACACAGGAAGACACCAGCACCCCATTTTTTGGAGGAAAACAGAGGCCCAGAGGAGTGGCTGCCTCCTGCCGGCTGGTTTGAGTCCCCGTGCCTGGGGGGGGCCCCCCGGAAGACCGAGAGTGCCCCCCCCGGCCGCAGCCCTCCCTCCCCCGCGGCTCTCACTGGCAGGACTGCCTCCCCCCCACCCTCTAGCCAGATCAGAAGGGACTCCCGGAGTGGCCTGGGTTCAGGAATGCCCCCTAGATCTGATCCCTGTGCAAGCCCGGAATGGGGCTCCCCTGGCTCACACTCCAGGGCACAGCTCAGCCTTCTGACGCCCCACACCTGCGGGGCAGAGCCGCTGCCCGCCACACCGCACCCTACAGGGCGCCCGGGGCGGATCGGGAGACCTTGGCAACTTTATGCCGGACTAACACCGGGCTGCGCGGCGGTACCCGAGGCGGCCTTTAGGCGCCAGGGGTCACGGTGGGCGGGACGACGGCTCGAGGGGGGCGGGTATGTTGGGGGAGCCGGGGCCGAGGCCGAGAGCTGCAGTCCTGGGGGGCACGTCAGGGGCACCAAGGTGGGCAAAGGCCGGAAGCTGTGCGGGGGAGCGGGGGCGCACCCCACCCTCCCGGGACCCCGCCCCCGGGCTGCGCTCTCGGCCTCGCCCCGCCCCGTCCCGGCCGGCTCAGGTTCCCGGCTTCCTGGCCGGCTTTGCGGGACCCGCCTCTTCCCGCTTCTCTTCTGCCCTGGGCAGGGGACCTGGAGAAGGGAGGTGGGAACATGGCCTTACCGGGCCACTCCGGGCATAGGCGAGCAGGGTGGGAGGGGGTGGAGCTGGAGCGAAGGGAGTTGGGGGAGTGGGAAGAGAGATGGGGGAGGGGTGGGGGAAAGAAGAGGGGGCAAGAGGAAGAAAAGGGGAGGGAGAGGAAGGTGGAGTGCTGGGAGGTTAGAGGGAATGGAGGGGTCCGGGGGAGGGCAGGGGCACCGCCTGACCTGCCCCCTCCGTGGTGTGCCAGGGGGTGGGAGCTGGTCTGGGCCCCATACAGACCAGGAGGCAGCTGGGAGGCTCTGGGGCACCGGGTTGCCCATTTTTCCCTGCTGGCAGCGTGCCCACCGGAGATGGAGTCTCTGTGGGGCAGCCAGGCCCCCTTTGCAGCTGGAAGCCCCCGAGGACACAGACCCCTGGGCGTGCCTGGTCCCGGTCTTGCCCTTTGGGCTGTGCTCTGGTGGTCGTTTCTGAGCAACCAGATGCAGGTCCAGGACCCTGCCAGCCCCCCCACATGCCCTAAGGTCAGAAGCCCAGGCCAGGGGCCCTAAGGTACAAAGACACAACATGCCCCCCTGCCAAACACAGACCCCTAAGGGAGCCATGGGGGCTGGGAGGAGGCGAGACAGGGACAGACATCCCTGAGGCCCCCTGCGGACAGCTGGCCACTCAAATGGCCCTGAGGCCTGCTGCCTGGGACCCCACCCACCCCACCACCCACCAGGCTCTCCACCCCCCTGTTCCTGCTCACCCTGGGTCCTCAGGGGAGATGGGGTGTGCCTCAGCCCCCCACTCAGAGAACAGAGGAGGAGTCAGCCCCGAACTGAGCCAAAAAGGGGATGCATTTGTATCTGAGGAGGGGTGTACCGCAGGTCCACTGGCAAACTTAGCACCAGCCTCCTGGGGGACAGGCCTGGTGGGCCAGTGAGGGTGTCTGGGAAGGGCTGTGCGGAAGGGCTGGCCTGGGCACGAGGGGCAGGACAGTGGACAACAGCAGCCCCAGCACTCCTGGGGGAGGATGGCCAGCCCCCAAGAGGTCCTGTAAGGGCAAGGCTGCAAGAGGAGTGGGTGAGACCCCCCCAAAGGGACCCAAGGCAGGTAGGGGAGGCCGAGACCCCTTGGAGTGTCTGGGGTGGGCAGGAGGGGCTGCTTACTCACCACTTGGCCTGTGTGGAGCGGGGCCAGCAGGTGGCCCGGAACTGGTGGGAGCAGAAGCGATCAATCCGGCCAGCAGATCCGTCACCTGCAGCCTCAGCAGGGCGGGGCGTGAGCTTCCGGGTTTACACAGAGCATGGGAAAGTCGGCTTCAGCTGGGTGAGGAGCGACACCCAGGAATCCTGGGGCACCTGGCTTCATGCTTCCAGGGGCCCATCACCGGCCTCTGGGCGCCGCAGGGAACTGCTGTCAGTTCTGCCGATCCAGGCCAACCCGAGAGACGGTTTCTCACCCCTGGGAGGAGCTGATGCCTATGCTGAGCCTTCAGGGTGGCACAGACAGGCTGGCTGCAGCAAGAGCATCTATGCCAGTTTGGATGTATTATGTCCCCCAAAATGCCATGTTCTTTGATGCAATCTTGTGGGGGCAGATGTATTAGTGTTGATTAGGTTGGAGCCTTTGGATGAGGCTGTTTCCATGGAGATGTGACCCAGTCAATTGATTAGATTATTTCCGTGGAGCTGTGACCCCACCCATTCAGGATGGGTCTTGATCGATTCACTGGAGCACTTTAAAAGGAGCCACGGAGGCCCAGACACTTGCTGCAGCCACGAGAAACATTTTGAAGACAACCATTGAAAGCAGACTTTTGCTCCAGAGAAGCTAAGATAGAACAAAACACCCCAAGAGTGACATTTTGAAGAATGCACAGGAGCTGAGAGAAGCTGGAACTCAACCGGGAACAGCAGCTGCCAGCCACAGGCCTTCCCAGCTGACAGAGGATTTCCAGACATTACTGGCCTTCCTTTGGTGAAGGTACCCTATTGTTGATGCCTTACCTTGGATGCTTTGTGGCCTTAAGACTGTAACTGTGTAACCAAATAAACCCCCTTTTTAAAGCCAATCCATCTCTGGTGTTTTGCATAAGGGCGGCATTAGCAAACTGGAACAGCATCCCAGGCAGGGAACAGCATTGCAGAGGCCTCGAGATGGGCCTGAGCTTGGTGTGTTTAGGAAACCCAGAGCATGCAATGGGGCTGGGGCAAAGAGTCTGCTGTGGGGCAAGGGTTGTGAGCACAAAGCCCAGGCCACAGAGGGTCTCGCCAGCCATGAGAGGGCCCCGAGGAGCCCCCATGGGCTGGACGCATGGTATGTGGAGAAATGTGCCAAGGTCCAGTGGCAGGAAGGGGGCTGCAGGGCTGGGGTGGGGCACCCTTCCCCCCACTCCAGTGCACAGACACAGGATGTGGTGGTGGCAGCTCCCTTAACCCCACAAACGTGCACCGAGCACCTGCTGTGTGTGGTGCTCTGGGCTGGCAGCTTGGGATGCCCAGCACTCAAAATGGACCCCAGACCTGCGCCTGTGTAGCTCGCATTCCGGGGTGGGGTATGGGGAGACAGGCGGTGCACAATCCATATGATTCGAAAGCAAAGAATACGAGCTCGTGAGCCCCCTGCCTTTACTCTGTGCATCATGGGAGCCAATGCAGGGCTCTGAAGCTGCCTGAGGTTCTAGAAGGATCCTCTGGCCATCTTCTGGGCACCCAGATGAGAGGGGCAGGGGCCTGGGGGCAAGGTGGTTGGATTCTGCACTTCTCTGGAAGGAGGGATGAGGGCGGGGGGCAGCAGGTGTGTTTCCTGGGTGACCTGAGCCCTGAGGGTCAGCCGAGAAGAGGTGGGTCTTCCAGGGAGACCCCACAGCTTGATGCTGGGTGCGCAGTCAGCGATGCCCGTGGGAAGCCTGTGTGGGGATGGCGAGCCGGCAGACGGCTGTGGACGGTGCCTCCCGGCCCAGGGCCTGGAGTCTGGGCAGAGATGGGGTGGGCATCCCAGGGTGGGATGGAGGGGAGCCGAGCAGTCAGTGTAGGAGGAGCCGGGGCTGAGGCCTGCCGTCGGGGGAGGCCGTGGGGCGGAGGCCGTCGGGGTCCTGGACAGGAGCGCCTGCCGCAGTCGGAACGGCCGAGGAACACGCAGCGGGCGAGGGAGCCTGGACCCGCTTTGAGGAGTGTTGCCACAAAGGGGAACCAGGAGGGGAAGTGGGACTAAGAGGAAAACACTTGTCCCTGCTGAGAGAGGGAAAAGCATGGGGTGAGGCAGGCCGGAGGGCTGCCCAGGACAGTCCCCACTGGAGGGAGATTGTGGGGGTTCCCAGAGTTGCTGCGTGCAAGTGTGCCCCCCACCCACTCGATGTTACTTCCCGGATGGTCACCCCAGGACCTGCGCCCCCAGGGCCAGGCGCGGCCGGGGTCCAGTGCAGCCATGCTCCTTGTCCGGGTGGCCGCGGCGGGCAGTTCCAGGCGGCGGCCAGCAGGGGACGCGCGGACCCCGCGGCTCGGGTTCTGCTCCAGCCCCAGCAGCCCCAGGCCCCGCTGGCAGGGCCGTCCTTGGGCGGAGCGTGGCTCCAGGGCCTGGCCTCGGCTATGGGCTCTGTCTGTTCTGGGAGGTGCCCAGGTTGAGTCTGGCAAGGCGGATTCAGGGGGCCCCTTGCCAGGCACCCCCAGCCCCAAGGTGGGCAGCCTGTGGGGCACCTGGTCCAGCCCCCTCTGACTGCAGGGACCCTCTCGCTGGTCCCCGGCCCTGCGTCGGCCCTCTGTGGGGGCCTCACGGGGGCCTTGTGGGGGCCTGAGCTGGCAAGGGCTGAGGAAATTTCTGGAGCCTCAGCTCCTGGGAGGAGGGGCAGGGGCTGGAGCTTGTCCAGCCAGTGGATGCATGTAGGGCCCAGGGCCTGGGTCAGGGCCGTGCTCCCGGAGGGTCACCTCACCGAGCCCAGCTGGGACCCGGGGCTCCCACGACCCTGGGGAAGCAAGGCCTCGAGGGAAAGCACAGCGGCAGCCCCAGGCCGCTGCCTGGGGCGAGCTGCCCGAAGGCTGGAGGCCCTGGGGGCCCCAGGTTACTGGGGTGCAGTGTGAGATGAGCTGGTTCTGAGGAGTTTCTTGGGGTGTGCTGATACCAGGGCAGTGTGGGCAGAGGGGCATGGTCCCTCACGCTGGGTCTCGACCTACGGGAAGGAAGGGGCAATGCTGGAGGTGGAGACACGGAGCAGCTGCATGAGGGCGGGGAACCCCCAGGGGATGCCTCACCCCACTTCCATACTCAGGAAAGAGTAAGAGCTTCAAGCAGGGGTGCCCATCCAGCAAGGCCCGAGGGGTCCTTGCCAGGTGGGGGGGCCTGGGGAGAGCCACCACGTCCCTGCTCACCAGGCACTGGGCTGGGGAAACTGAGGCAGGGCAGGCAGCTGTTAGGGACAGAATCATGTCCCCCACAAGAGGTAGGGTCAGGTTCCAACCCTGGGTCCCGCGGGTGGGAACCCATTTGCAAATAAGACCTTTGAAGATGGCGTGAGTTAAGGGGTGCCCAGACTGGGCAAGGGGGGCCTTGGGCCTGTGGGGTGAGCTCCTTATAAGCGGAGGAAACTGGGCACACAGAGTGCAGGAGGCCAGTGCCCCACGACCCTCTCTAGCCCCAGCTTGTCCTCCGCCCACCCTGCGGGCACGAGCAGGGACGACTGCAGCGGTGGGTGCCCAGCCCCCTCCCGGCCAGGGGCATTCCCGCCCCCACTCCCCAGATGCCTCAGGCTCCCTCTCCTCATCCAATCCTGGGGTGTGGGCCCTGATGGGGTTCCCGCTGGACCCCATTTCCCACTATCATGGCACTGAGCCACCCCCAATCAGTATAGAAGCTCAAGATTCAGACCTGGGGGGGCAGGGACCATGGGGACTTAGGAAGCAGCAAGCCTTTCCCAGTAGGTTTACTTGGGGGCAGCAAGAGGAGATCATGGAGTGTCCCTGCCCTAGGAAGGGCCTGGGTCCGACATGGCCCTGGGGCCCCCAGCTCCCAGCACAGAGGTGGCTGTCACAGTCGCTGGTTTGGTCACAGGAGTCGAAGCAGCTGGGTACACTGAGGCATGTCCACGCATGCCGGTCACCCGGCCCGCGCAGCTGGCCGCCCAGGCGGTGGGCACAGGCTGTGCCCCGGCCGGCCTTGGAGCCTGCTGCAGCCCAGGGGCGGGGGGCCGCAGCAAGGCAGAGGGTGCCAGCAGGGTACAGGGCAGGAAGGAGAGGAGGAGGGGAAGGAGGAGGGAGGGGGAGCCCCCAGACAGCAGAACGGGGAGAGGAGTGCAGAGGGGAGGGGAGGGGACGGAAGAGGAGAGGGCGAGGGGGGGCCTTCAGTTTCGGCCTCCAGAGCAAGGTCTTCTGCCTGCCCTCCTCCCCCCGATGCCTGGGCCCATCCAGAAGCCCCCTCCTCTGGGACAGTGTAGGTGGCAGCCCTGCTAACCCCAGTAAGGGGGAATCGGCCATCAGAAAGAACCTGGGGGGCTTGGGGGCTTTTGAAAAAGAGGCTTCCACCCCCAAACCCCCAGCCTGCTTCTGCCTCGGGGTCCCCCCAGGGCCGAGGAGGAAGGCCGAAGCAGGGGGCGTCTGATGCATCACGGGCAGCAGGCAGGACCTAGGCCTGAGCCCTGGCTGAGCACCTACTGTGTGTAGGGAAGGAGCTGGCCGAGGGGCTGGGCGAGGTCGGGGTCCTGCTGGGTTCTGCTCCCCACCCTCCATACTCAGTGGGAAGAACTGGGCAAACACGAGGGGGGGGAGGGGGGAGGGAACCCCCCTCCTTCCCTGGCCTTGGGGCCCAGGCAGGCCACCCCTGTATCTGGGCCTCAGTGTCCCTTGCTCTCATGGGGGAGCAGCAGCGTCACAGTGGTTCAGCCAGGCTTGGAAGGCCCTATTTGCCCTCTCTCTGTGGCTGCCTGCCCCTGTGATGGACAAGGGACAGGGCGGGCATGGAAGGGAACCCCACTGCTCTTCCCTGAGGCGGCTCCCCCACCCCCGGTCCCCTGGCATTTCCGTGTCGGCAGCGGGAGGAGGGTAGGGTGCCTGGGAAGGCCCCAGAAGACACTGCGAGGCCCAGGGCTCCTGGTGACCCCGTGGGCAGACAAGCTGACTGACTCACAGGGGCCCCCACTTGCTCCAACAGGAAGTCTGGGGGGGACGTTGTGGACGTGCAAGCAGGGAAGGGGGGATCTGCTCACTCCCAGATTTGTTTTTCTCTGGCAGAGTGAGCAGCTGGGCCTGGGGACCCCTCCAGGCTATGACCTGCGGATGGGGAGGGAGGCCTGGCGGGGTGGGGGGGGCGGTTCCCAGGGACCCTGAGACCCTCCTCCATGCCTGTCCTGGGAGACCCCTCCCTGCCCTACAAGGGTCTGGCTGGAGCCTCGGGTGCCCAGCCGGCAGCTTCCTGGACTCCCACCCTGCTGGAGACCCCAGGGGGGCAGCCCCGGGCCCCCTTCAGTGGGGTGGGGGTGGGGTGGGGGTGGGGGCAGCCGGCTGTTCGGTCCAGAGCCGCTCCAGGGGCCTGTTCTTTCTCGCGGCCCCCCTCCCGCCGACTCCGGGGCGTGAGGACCCCTCCCCCCACTGGGACCCCGAGCACAAGGCAGGCCCTGTAATCGGAGCTCGCCAATCGCGCACTGCGGCCTGCGGCGGCGTCACCAGAAGGCCAGCACCTGCGGAGGACGTGCCTGGCAGCGCCCCGAGAACAGCCTGTCCTGGGCGGGGGGAGCCGAGCGCGGGAAGCCGGTGCGGGAGGAGCTGCCGGCGGAGGCCGGCGCTGGGCCGTGGCCAAGCGTGCACCGGAAAACTGCCCCTGTGGCAGGCCGAGCCGTGCTCTCGGGCTCCCCCCGGGGTGGGGGGCTGCAGCGGCCACGGCCCCCTGTTTTGCAGGGAGGAGGTGGAGGATCGGAGGGCACAGAGCCTTTGCCTGGGTCTCCCAGCTGGGTGGGGGCAGAGCTGGCAGCTGCTGGGCTGGGGCCTTGTCCGGTACCCACCGTGGGTGACAGTGGGTGACACAGCCAGAGGCCTGGGCAGAGGGGAGTGGGGCCAGGGTTCTGCCCGGTGGGTGCGAGGTGGTCTGGCTGAGATCTAAGGCCAGGTGGGGGCCAAGCCCACTGCCCACCACCAAGGACTGTCTACAGCCAGGGGCTGGGAGGGAGTGTCAGAGGAGGTGAACCCCAGGTCCCTACATTTCTTTCCTCTCCTGCTTCCATGCACCCCGGAAGTCAAGTGAAGAGGCCCACAACTTGGCGACAGGCCGCGGCCCCTGAGTTCTGGGGGATCTTGGGCGGGCTGCTCAACCTCCCCAGGCTGGGGCTCCATCTCTGCAGACCAGGCCGGAAACACCTCCCCCCGTGGGTCCTGGGGAAGATGAAAGGAGGCGACAAGGAGGCTGTTGTCATCATCTGTCATCCCCCCGGCCTCCTCCGAAGGGCATGATGCTGGCGAGCAGGCACGGCAGACAGCACAAACACACGAAGGTCCTGGGAGCCCTGGATGAGGTCTCACTGCCGGCCCAAGTGACGCAGTTGGGGGATGTTGGGCACACACGGTCTCCGCAGGCTTCGGGCAGCGGCTGCCTGCAGGGGCCCCCTCGCCCCGCAGACATTTTCCCGAGCCTTTCCCAGCCCTGCCATCCCCCTGCTCCAGCCCTGCAGTTGCCCCCCTCTGATGAACCCCCAGGCCAAGGAGGCCCCCAAAGGAGGTAGAGGCCCAGTCTGTCCCTCAGGTGAACCCTAGCCATTGAGCCCTGGCCACTTGGTGGAATTTGTGGCCTCCCTGATGGGCCCCTACTCCAGGGCCTCAGGCCAGTGGCTCCCAGGGCAGTTTGCTGGACCGGGGGGTGAGGGGTGCTGCAGGGGCTGGGTGCAGCCTGGGGTCCTGAAGGTGCCAGCAGGTACCACTGCACCTGTGGCTGTGCCAGCGTGGGCAAAGGGCCCACACCAGGCAGACCAGGCTTGATTCCTGCTCCAATGTCCACCAGCTCCAGTGACCATCAGGAACACGCTGGGTAAAGGCCCAGGGGCTCCTCTTGGAACTACCATCCCTGCCAGCGAGGGGCTCCCGGCCGAGGGCAGGCTCGGGGGGTCCCCGATGCTTGCAGCAGCCCAGGAGGGGTCTGGGGGTGGCCCGGGGCCTGATGAAAACCTCCTTCTAAAAGTCACCTCTGCCTGATCAGCTCGGCCTCGGGACCCGGGGTGTCCCTGCCCCAGATTTCGGGTTCCCCGGGGCTCAGGGCCTGGTCTGGGAAGCCAGCGGCGGATCACGTTCCCGGCGGGGTCAGGAATGACGAGTGTGCTCAGGGGGAGGTCAGTCCTGTGCCCAACGCTCCGGGGGAAGCGAAGCCGGGGGCGCTTCTGGGGCTGGCCGCCAGGTGGCAGCGTGGAGCCGCGGACACTGGGGGCCTCTCCCATGCCACGCGCAGGCCTCGTCCCTGCAAGAGTGAGGGTGGGGGGACGTGGGGGCACTGGTGCCATCTCCCCGCGAGAATCTGGGCTCCCTGCGGGCTGGGGGTCTGCTTTGTTCATCCCCCCTTTACTGGCACTGCAGCGAGGCAGTAAGCACTGGGGGACTGAGGAGGGAGCATGGGTTCCTGCTAAAGGCCAGTTTTGCTTTGGGGTGATGAAAATAGCCCGGAAATAGAGTGGAGACCGCGACCCAGTATTGTCAATGTACCAAACGTCAAAGAAGTGTCCGCTTCATTTGGGTAAAATACTTTTTATGTTATGTGTGTTTTGCCATGATTAAAAAATAAATATGATTTTTAAAAGTGTAGCAATAGGGGCTGTGGGTGGGTAGAGTAGGGTCTGGGTTCACCGTGCTCCACCCGCTTAGGAGCTTGAGCAAGACATTTAATCTCCCTAAGCCCCAGGTTCCTCGTCTGGCAAATGCCAAGGGAAACACGCCTCTGCCCAACGTGGGAGCCGGGAGAAGTGGCATTGGCCGCGGCTGTAATACACGACTCCGGATTTTTAGTGGCTTAAGGCACAACCAAAGTGGACTTCTTTCTCCGGTCACAGCCCATGAGTGGAGGGGGCTGGGGGTTCCATCCTTCAGGGAACTGGCTCCTTCCACCCGGAGGCTCTGTTCACCCCAAGGCCAGTGGAGGGGGCCGGAAGGGGGCCGGGATGGGGGAGAAGGAGGCAAGGGCCATTTGGAGGGGCCAGGCTTGGACGCAGTCCACAGAGCTTCTGCCACGTCCTGTGGCCCCACCTGTCCCGTGGCCCAACCTGGATGGAAGGGGTTGGGAGACGTTGTTTCTGCGTGTGCTCGGGAGAGAAACAAAATGGTTTCATGCACACCCAGTGTTTTTACCCTGTCACTCCGTGGGACTGGGGGAAGATTCCAGGAGAGGGATGTGAAATGCTTGGCGGGGGCCAGGCAGGAGACCCCTCACCTGAGCTCCCCCACTTCTGCACAGCCAGCTGCTCTCAGCCCAGCACCCTCTCCCTGTTCTGCTGCAACATGGAGCACACAAATTGTTCCTTTTGTTTCCTTTTTCTTAGGATATATTTTTAATTACAAAGGTAGAGCCTCCTTGTTGTATCCAGAGCAGATGTTTGCTTGCTTCCAGGACCCCCCTCGGGGTGGGGGGAGGACTGGGCTTCTCCGGGACCCCGCTTTGGACTCCTGGGCCCTCAGCTCCAGGTTTCATCCAATCCCTGGCTCAGGGGACAGACCCCAGCCCCATTCCTGGGTCCAGCAGGTTGGGTCAGCCAGTTGGGGCTACCCTCAACCGAAGTCAGTCTCGGAATCAGAGCAAGCACCTCCCCCACTCCAAGGGGGGGTCCCCATGGCACCTGGCTTGATTCCGATTAGACTGCTAAAGTAGAAAAATAAAAGTAGGAGGCCCACTGGGGCTGGGGGCAGGGCACCCCCCAGACTGCCCTCCCTCCCGGCTCCGCTTGAGCCAGCAGGGCCACCTGACCTCTTGGGGGCTCTGGAGGATGTCGGGGTGGGGGGCGTGGGGGGGCACGGTTCCATGCCTGGTGAAGTCGGGGGCTGCAGAAGGCCCTGCCTGGCCCGGCCACCAGGCCAACTGGTATCAGCCCCAGCGAGGGGCCCCCAGGGCCTGGGAAGCTTTCGTCAGCTTCTCTTTCTTTTCCTGGAGATAAAAAGTCTCAGCAGCCCTGTGTGTTGTGGGAAATTTGGGATATAGTGTACCGAGAAGTATAAAGAAAACAAGATGACGAAAGCGCTTCTGGTCCTGCCACACGGGATGGCAGCGGTGCCCCACCCAAGGTGGGCCCATCCATGCAGGCCCCCCACTTCCAACGGTGTCTCCCGGGGAGCAGGACATGGGGCCTTGCCCCTCCTCCCCCTGGCTCCTCCACATCCCGTGCCTGGGGTTTTGGACTCCCCTTGTACAAGCCCTGAGCCCGCTCCCTCCCGGCGACGTGGCACCGAACTCGCCCCCGTATGAGCCCCTCACTGGCTGTCATCTCCCCACACAGCTGCCCCCCTCTCCTCGGACGGCAAGGTCCAGCAGGTTGGATCAGAGCGCCAGGGCCACCCTCTGTCAAATTCAGAGCCTCAGAATCACCCCCCCGGGGCGCGGGAGCACGGCCTGGCACGGGCAGGAGAGGAGCCCTGGTGATACCCCGGGCAGGCCCTTCCTCCCTGGGTGGGCCCCCTATCCTGGACACTGGTGGCAGGATCCTCCAGTTTGCACACTTGTCATTCTTAGGGGTGTCCCCCTCCGACAAACAACCGAGGGGACCTGGTCTTCCAGGGGTGGGGGGAGAGGCAAAGCTTCCGCAGCAGCTGGCGGAGGCCCCCTGGCCCCTGGACACTCTTCCCCCCTCCCTAAAGGCCAGAGTGTGGACACTGTGGTGAAGACCCGGGCCACCCCACTGGAGGCTTGGTGACTCACCCAGTGTGCCCCTCTGGCACAAGATCCGGCAGCCAGCCTGGACTGCCAGGCACTGGGCCTGGGGTGGCCTGGCATCAGTCTGGGGGTGCTGGGCACAGAGTGGGTGACACGGGGGCCCTGTGTGTTCTGTGGACCCATCTTCTTCCCATGCACCGGGACGGGGTACAGGAGAGGGTGGGCAGGGCCAGGCAGGCAGGAGCTCGAGCTCCAGGGGGCCGAGGACAGACTGTCGCGGCGCCCAGCCCTGGCGGACAGGGCGGAGCCCGCTGCTTCACCGGGCTCGAGGGCCTGGGGACCGGCAGGTGTGTTAAAGCTCCAGGTGCGCGGACAGCGCAACAGTGGGCAGCCCGAGACCTCGTCCTGCGCCAGGCCGGTCGGGGCTGGAGCCCCGGGAGCCGGCGCGGGAAGCCCGGGGGCGAGGGCGGGTTGCGTGGCTGGGCGCCGGGGGTCCGGCGCAGGCCGGGGCCGATGGGGCCTGGCCGGACGCGGGGCTCGCCGGGAGGCGCCCCCGCCGGGAGGTGCCCCCGCCGCCGCGCAGCCCCCGCCTGCAGACAAAGGAGCCGGGAGGGGGGCGGGCGCGGGGGGATGGGGCGAGGGGGCGGGGCGTCGCGGTGTCGCGTTACGGCCCGCAGCGCCCTTTAACTCCCGCCCCCGCCCCGCCGGCCGCCCCCGGCCCCGCTCGCCCGCGTCGCCGCCAATCAGCCCGCCGCGCCGCCGCGCGCCCCGCCCCCGGGCCCGGGTGGGTGTGTGCGCGCGGCCAATAGGCCGGCGGGGCGGGGACAGCGCGGCGCTGGCCAATCGCGGCCGTGTTGTCGAAGCTGAAAATACTATATTATGCTAATCGCGGCGGAGCCCGCGCGCACAGGGCGGGGCCGGCGCGTATAAAGGGGGCGCGCGCGGGCTGGGCGCTCCACAGGCCAAGTGCGCTGCGCTCGGGTTTGCGGGCCAGGCCGGCGGAACCGAGCGGTGGGCACCGATCGAGGGGGCGCGGCCGGCGGCTGGAGGACACGGGCACGCGAGACGCGGGAGCAGTTCACGGCGCAGACAGCCAGGTAGCCGTCGCCCCTGCCCTCCCGCCGCGTCCCTCGGCCCACGCCAACCGGACGGTGCGCTCGGGGTCCGCTGCGCCTCGGCGCGGGACCCCTTGCACGCCGCCCGGCCTCCGCCCTCCTCCTCTCTCCTGTCCTGCCCTGTCCTCCTCCCTGGTCTCCGCCCCTCTCCTCCTCGCCCGCCCGCAGCCCGGGCCACATCCGACGTGTGTCCCCGCAGACCGTCGCGATGGAGCGCCTGGTGGCCCGCCGCACCTTTCCCCTGTTTGCACGCACCAGTGCCTGCCGCACACTCTTCGGGCCGGTGGACCACGAGGAGCTGAGACGCGAGCTGCAGATCCGCCTGGCCGAGCTGAACGCCGAGGACCAGCGCCGCTGGGACTACAACTTCCAGCGGGATGAGCCGCTGCGGGGCCCCGGGCGCCTGCAGTGGACCGAGGTGGACAGCGACTCGGTGCCCGCCTTCTACCGCGAGACGGTGCAGGTGGGGCCCTGCCGCCTGCTGCTGGTGCCCCGGCCCAGCCCGGTCAGCGCCGTCGCGGTCCCGCCCCCGGGGCCGCCGGCCGCCGAGCCCCTCGACATGCCCGAGGAGGAGGCGGCGCCGCCGCCCAGCGCCCCGGCCGCGGCGCCCTCCCCGCCCCCGGCTCCGGGCCCGGCCGCGGCCGCGGCGGCCCCGGATAGCGCCGAGGAGGGCGTGCCCCCGGCGCCGCGCAGCCAGGAGCCGCAAGCCGAGCCGCTGCACTCAGGGATCGGGGGGCGCCCCGCGCCTGGCGCTCCCGCGGCCGGCGCCGCGGTGAAGAAGCTGCCGGGCCCGCTCATCTCAGGTGAGCCCCCGCGCCGCGCCGCCCCGCCCCAGCCCCGCTTTGTCCCGCCGCCTGGGCTCCCCGGCCCTCGGGGGCCGCGCTCGCCCCCGCCTTCTCCGTGGCATTAAAGGGCCCGCAGCGCCCGAGCGGGCCCGGCCCCCTCCCCCGCCCCGCCGCCGCGCCCCGGGGCTGCCGGAGAGGGAGGGCCGCGAGCGCCGCGCCCCGGCCCCCTCGGAGCGCGGCGCTCGCCCCGGGACACGGTGTACCCCTCCCGGGCTTGGCGGGCTCGGCGCGGAGGGGGTTAAGCGCCGCGGCCGCCCCGGGGGGCTTGGCCGCGGGACAAGGGGAAACGCTTACACAGCACATTGCGCGGCGACGTAAACAAAGCTGACCCGCCGCGGACCTCGGCGCGGGCGGGCACGGTGCCCCCACCCCGGCCGGCCCGCGCCGCCCCTCCGCGCCCCGCCCTGACCCGCGCGCGCGCCTCCTGCCCGCAGACTTCTTCGCCAAACGCAAGAGACCCGCGCCCGAGAATAAGGCGTCGAACGAGGTCCCCGCGGGCTGCGCCTCGCCTGGCGCCGCCCCCGCCGCTGTCAACGCGGCGGAGCAGACCCCGCGCAAGCGCCCCCGGTGAGCGAGGTGAGTGCGGGGCCGCCCGCGGGGTGGGGCGCGGGGACCCCGCCGCGTCGCCCCTGCCGCGCCCCGCGCTCACCGCGCCTCTCTCCCCCGCAGACGCGCGCCGGAGCAGCCCTGAGGGAGCCCCGTCGGGGCCGCGGGGACCGTACATGTAGCAGCAGCTGGCGGCGGCCGCCGCGGAGCAGCGTTCGGTTTATGCCTAAAGATTGAAAACTGTGCAATGTATTGATAACTCCTTTTATATCTAAATGTATTGTGCACAAGGAGTACACTGGCCCCAAGGTGTAAAGCTTTAAGAGTCATTTATATAAAATGTTTAATCTCTGCTGAATCTCAGTGCAAAAAAACAAACAAAAAAACAAAAAAAAACTAAAAAAGGAGAAAAAAGGAAAAAAAGCATGTATATTTGTACAAAAAGCTTTAAAAGTTATACTAACTTATATTTACTATTTATGTCAGCGTGGGCCGCTCTGCCACGCGCCTGCGGGGTCATTGGTTATGCCAAAGGCGCGGTCACCCGCTTCTGGCCCCTGACAAATGGACATTTATCTCTGTAGCCGACTCGGGGGGAGAGGGCCGCTCACCAGCTGTAGCCGCCTAACCCTCCCTTCTAGCTTGCAGCCTCTTCGCTCTTTCGCTGTCTCTCTTATGATTTTTAATTTTTAAACTTGAAGACAAATCTGTTTAAAAAAGGAAAAAAAAAAAAAAAAGGCTCCCGAGCCGTCTGTGCCACTGCCCCGGCTTCTCGTCGGTTGGGTTATAAATAAAGAGGCCGATAAATGCTGCAATTCGGGTCCCTCTCTGCTTGGACTCGCCCTTTGCTTGCTTCTCCTGCACCCCAAAACGCTAGAGAGGCAGAACATGGGACGAGGGGTAAAGCAGCTGCGCGGGGCAGGGGCAGCCGGGGGCTGTTTTTTTCTGCTGTGCGCCCGAGAGGGGAGGGGGCTTTCTCCTGCTGGGGCCTGGCCCGCGTCCACCTGTTCCCAGCTCCCCTCTGCGCCCCGCATGTGGCTCTCCCCACGTGCCGGGGCTGCGCGGAGACAGGTGTAGGCTGCTCGCGACCCCCCCCCCACAAGGACACCCCCCGTTTTGGTGATGAGGCCCCTGAGCCACCGGGGAGGGGGGGGAAGGCTGGGCCCCCGTCGGGGCTGGGTCAGTGCAGATCCTCTTCTGCCAGCGGTGGGCTAAGGTGGACCTTGCAATTGCTGGGCACGAACAGCCGCAGAAGAGCCCCCGGGTGTTGCGGCCTCGGGGAGCTGGGGTGGGGGAGGGGCAGCCTCAAGGCCTGGGGCGGGGGTCCAGGGAAGGTCTAGAAGCTGCGTCCAGCCCTGCACACTGCCCCATGCACCTCAGCCGCTTGCTGGTTTCAAAGTGCTCCCTTTTAGTCAAGAAAGGAGAGAGGTTTTAAATTTTTAAAAATATTTTATAGCTGACCTATAAACCTTTGAAAAGTATGTCTTACAAGGGAAAGGGTGAAGTAAAATAGCAAAAGCAGGAGGGCCAGTGGTCTTTTTGCTGGTGAGCTCCGCCAAAGGATGCGGAGTAAGGTGGTGTATTTTTTAAGTTAACCTTTATGGAGCCGGAAGGCCAGGCGGACATCCCGCACCGGACAGGGACAAAGGCCCCCATGATGCAAGATTCAAGATGCGCTGAGACACAGAATTAACACACACACACACACACACACACACACACACAACTGCCCCAAAGGGCCGGGGAGGGGGGAGCTGGGAACTGTCCTGGGGGCTCAGTCGGGGCCAGACGGCACAGTCACCCCTGAGGACAGCAGAGTGGCAACCCAGGAACCACCTGGGGTTAGAGAGCCGGGGGCCTGATCTCGGACTTGGGGCCCCCTCCTTGGCGGGGGCAGGGCAGGAGAAGCACCACCACATTCTGCGGGACCAGGACACGCGCTTTAACCTGCGCATGACTGAGAAGCGCGGCGGCCTCAGCGGTGGGCAGCGGGCATGTGCCGAGGGAGGGTGCCCGTCGCCACGACTGGCCGGCCGTCAGTGGGCCCTCTGGGCCGGGGGGCACCAGAACCTGCAGACACGATGCCCAGGTGTCCTTTGCGGGTGGGGCAGGCCAGGCTTCGGTGCCTTGCTCTGCGGCCCACCCGCTGCCCACCCGCGGCCCGGCTCGCTGGTGATGTCCCTCCAGGGTGACTTTCTCAAAAGCAGGGTGACGGCTGTGTTGGTTTGTGAATGCCAGCGTCATCTCGGGGCTGGGTTTCTCCCCCGAGGCTGCCCTTGATGGGGAAAGAGCACTGGCTTGCGAGCCCTGGCTCCCCCTGTGACCCCAGGCAAGCACTTCCATGTCTCTATGGGCCTCGGTTTCCCCACCTGGCCGAGAAATGACAGTTTCCATCCATTTCTGGTGCCCTGTGATTCCCACACGATGCCCACTGTGCTGTGGCACCATTTGCACGTCTCTGTGCTCACCCGTGTCCTCGACGGGGCGCGTGTGCAAGCACCCCACCATTGGCAGGGTTGTGCCTTTCCTCCCAGCCCCTGAAGCCTCGCACAAGCCCAGCGCCTCTGGGATGGGCTGGCCAGCCGGACACGCGTGTGTCTGTCCTCTGTGGAGGCTGACCCCTGGCCCCTGGGTCCCTGATAATAATAGAAATCATAGTAATAATAGTAATCCTGGGATGACCCTGTGCCAGGTGTGTGCTGAGCTCTGTCCTCAGTGTGCTCCCCATTTGTCTGGGAAGGGAACTGAGCCCTGAGAGACTGTCTGACATGGGGCTGGGACTTGGGCCTGGCAGCCTGACCGCTGAGCCCAGGCTCAAAACCATGTTGCCCTCCTGCCCCGTGGAGCAGAGAGGAGCTGGAGGTAGGTAGGGGGAGCCAGGCCTCCCAGGCTGCATGTGGGGACCATCAGGTAATGGGGCTAAGGCATCATGCCCGGTGCCGGGCATGCAAGCTCAACACACTGTTGATGATGGGAGCTAGGGCTGTGTTTCTTCTCCCCCACCCCACAGACGCCCCTTGGGCTGTGTGCTGGGCCCAGTTCCAGGCCCCAGGGGTGGGCCACTTCCAGTGGACTTGGGGTGGGCCACAGGCCATGGGTCTACTACCCGTGGACAAGCTGAGTGCTGACATGTGGGTTGGCGTTGGCAGAGGGGCGACGTGGGTGCCTTAGAAAGGGCGGCAGGGGGCGAGGAGGTGATGGCCAAGCCAAGAGCCAGAGGAAGAGGAGGCTCCGTGGGCAGAGATGGGCCAGGCCCTTAGCAGAGGGGACACTGCAGGGGGACAGGCCGCAGAAGGACAGACACGGCCGAGGGGCCCCAGCGGGATGCTGGTGGGTGCCATGGGGCCAGGAACCAGGTGTAAACCTTATTCAACATGATTCAATGTCAGTGACTTTTGGGGTGCACCTGCCAGGCCTCCCTGTTTCCTCGTCCTCTCTCATGCGTCCTGGTGGGTGGCACCCAAAGGCTGGATTTTATCCTCCAGACAGTGGAGGGGGTGAGGCCAGGGGTGGCAGGAGCTGAAGTGAGTTTTAAAACTCCCTGAGGCTGCTGGGGGTGGGGAGAGAAGGGAAGACAGCAAGGCACCAGGGAAGGAGGTTGGGGGTTCATCCTGGCCAAGGGAGCATGTGTCCCCCAAGTGCCTCCAACAGGCCACCCCATGTTCTGGGCGCCAGGGACAACCAATGAATGAAAGGGGCAGTTCTCCGGAGGCAACACATACCCAAGCCAAGCAGCAAAGTGGGGAAGGAAGCCAGGGAATGTGGTCTGGGGGAGGGGGCCAGGGGTAGGGGTGTTCCCGGAGGCCCTCTCCCCCAGACCCCTGGGATGAAGTCTGAGCTAAGCGAGGCAAAAAGGGTACCTGGAAGGAGATGGCCCGGGCAGAGGGCAGGGCTGACGCCGAAGCCCAGAGGCCTGGCCTGTTTGCAGGACAGCAAGGAGGCTGTGGGTGGGGGTGGCTCTGAGATTCTTAGTGGGGGAACCAGTGGGTCCTGCTGATGAGTTGGGTGGGGGGTGGAGACATGGCCGTTTCGGAGCTGAGAAGCTTCTCGGGGCCAGAGCCTCTTCCTTTGGATGTACCTTGGAATCCAGGCCGCCACCAGCCCTGATTTTCGCTCCAAGCCAGGCCCCAGGAAACCAAGCCTGGAACTTTCTACATTTTAGCTAATTCTCTCAATGGCCTGCCAATGAGGCGCTTGGACCCATGTTCCCTACAGGGACGTGGGGCTCGGAAATGCAAAGCAAGAAAGCATAGAAGAAAATTAAGCCTGGTGACTGTGGCTTTATCTCAGGGCGTGGTTGGATCTGGCTAGGGATAGAGAGTCGAGCCATTGGCATGTCATTGTGTACTTGGCTCTGGGGTGGAGAGTATCATTGTCCAGATAATCAAATAACTGCTGCCCTTCCCACAGGGGTGAGGCTATACCTCTCATGGATACTGGTATCAGACTTGGCCTTGTGACTTGGTCAAAGAAATGTGACCGGCATGTCATATGCCACCATAGAGCAGAAGTTTTGAAAGCAGGTGTGTGGCCCCACCATTGTGTCCCTCTGCCGTGAGCCCAGGTAGGGGCTGCTCCTTCAGTGAAGACAAAGTGGGGCACAGCCCATGGATGGCGGAACCATCGCGTTGAGCGAGAGGTACTTTGCAGCTGGAGCGAGCCACTGAGGATGGAGGGACTGTTCGTTATGCAGTGTAATGTAAACTAAGCTGACAGATACACCGTGTCTTCTTACTCTTCTAGTTTCTGCTAAACGAGAAGATGCGAGCCCACAGGAATGATGGCAAGGTGCCCAGTTGTTCTGGATCCTTGCACATGAGTCCAGAAATTACAGAGGGCTTGGCCCTGAAAATGCCCTATGGAACCTGTCACATTTAGGAGCTGGGAGAGCTTGTCTCTAGCATGGCCAGGTGAGGACCCCTTGTCCTCTCTTTGATGGCTCTCCGGCCTGCTGTAGTATTTGCAGGTGCTTAAAATAATGTTCAGTAATTCATCTTCTCTTTTTTTCTGATGAAGGAAGAAAATTATCAAGTGTTGGCAAAGGGCCAGAGTCTTGGAGATGGAGCTGTTGGCCCAGTGTGGCCTACTGAAGGAGTCCCTCTGCTTCTGAAAATTAAAGATGGTGTAACTAGGCCCAGAAAGGAGTTTTCCAGGGTGAGCGAGTTATCAGTTGTCACTGGGATATGCTCCATGGACAAGCCCCCAGTAAAAAAAGTAGAAATGGCCTTTAGTGGCCATTTGGACCCATGAGGAAGCACTTTGATTGCCTCCCTTGTGTTTTTTTTAATGCAATTTTATTGAGATATAATCACATAACATACACCATTCAAAGTGTACAATCAGTTGTTCACAGGACCATCATGCAGTTGTGTGTTCATCACCAGAATCAATTTTTGGACCTTTTCTTTACTCCAAAATAAAAATAATAGCAAAAAAGAACACCTAAATTGTTCCATCCCCTCCATCCCATCTGATTCTTCATCTAATTTTTGTCCTCATTTTTCCACTCATCCATCCACACACTGGATGAAGGGAGTGCGAGCCACGAGGTTTTCACGTCACCTAGTCACACTCTGCAGTCCACGTAGTTATACAACCGTCTTCAAGAATCAAGGTCACTGGGCTGCAGTTTGACAGCTCCAGGTATTTCCCTCCAGCCATTCCAACACCCTAAAGACTAAAAGGTGATGTCTATGTAGCACACAAGAATGCCCTCCAGAGTGACCTCTCAACTCCATTTGAAATCTCTCAGTCACTGGAGCTTTATTTTGTTTCATTTCTCTTTCCCCTTTCGGTCAAGAAGATCCTCTCAATCCCACAGTGCCAGGTCCAGGCTCCTCTCCAGGAGTCATTTCCTGCCTTGCCAGGGGGAGTCACACCCCTGAGAGTCAGGTCCCACATAGGGGGAGGGCAGTGAGTTCACCTGCTAAGTGGGTTTGGAGAGAGAGTGGGCTCCCTTGTTTTAAACGTATAAGTTCGGGTGTCCCTCCCAGGCCAGCCCACTCCAGCGCTCGATGGCTGGCTGTGTTCACCAGCCGCTGCCATCCCCAGACCTGGCCACGACTGTCCTATTCAACTCCGGGGGCATAAGGCCAGGGGTGGGCTCATATCCAGAACCTTCTCTTCCATCTGCCTGACAAGCACTGTGCTGGTTTGCTAATGCTGCCATTAAGCAAAACACCAGAAATGGTTCAGCTTTTATAAAGGGGGTTTATTTGATTACAAAGTTTCAGTCTTAAGGCCATACAGTGTACAAGGCAAGACATCAACAATCAGGTACATTCCCTGAAGGATGGCCACTGGCGTCTGGAAAACCTCTGTTAGCTCCCAGGTTGCATTTCAAAATGGTGTCTCCAAAATGTTGCTCTTGGGGCATTTTGTCCTCTCTCAGCTGCAGCTGCTCTTCAAAATTTCGTTCTCAGTTGCTCTCAGTTCCTTCTGTTTGTCAACTTTTTATATGGCTCCGGTAATTTAATTCAGACCCACCCTGAATGGGTGGGGTAACACCTCTATGGAAATTATCCAATCAGAGTCATCACCCACAGTTGACTGAGTCACATCTCCATGGAAACACTGAACCAATAGGGTCCAACCTAATCAACACTAATACATCTGTTCCCACAAGATTGCGTCAAAGACTATGGTTTTTCCTGGGGGACACAATATATCCAAACTGGTACAACCTAGTCCTCTGTGCCTACAATTTTATGAGTTGGGAATTTGGGAAGAGTTTGGTGGGGCCGCTTGTCACTGCTTTGGGAGTTCTCAGCTGGGGCAGCTTGATGGGGTTGGAGAGTCTGCTTTCAGGAACTTGCTCTCACTGGTGGGCTGGCACCCAGGGTTGGGTCAGACATTCCCAGTCATGGCAGCTGGGTTCCCATAGCGAGCACTCCCCGAGCCCACGGCGGAAGCTCAAGGCATCCAGTGACCTGGCCTGGGAAGCCGGGCGCGGGTTTTCAGTGATAAACAGAACAGGCGGCCATTGAGCTCTTCTGCTCGTGTACTTAGAGACCAAACACTGAGCGTGGATTCCCGCTCGGCATGTAAGAGCCGGGGCCAGGTGAGCAGCAGAAGCTTCCAGCAAGCGCATGTGACAAGACACACCCCTGTCCCCAAGGCCACCGAGGCGGCACGATGAGAGCATTTGATAAAGGTGTTTTGCCAACAGCCATTGTGCCTTCTTCTATTATGTGTGTGTATAATACAGATGTATATTATTATAGGTGTGTATGTTATACACACATAGATATAATGTGTATATATGGAGTAAATGTAATATGTATCTATAATGTGTGTCTATAATATGTACGTGTGTGTATATATATACATACAATTTCTTTTCATTTGTTAACTTTGTAGCCACTTTGAAAGTTTCTCACTCACAGTAACAGTATCACTTGTACCTCCTTTAAAAACATTCTTATGGAAATTCTCAAACACAGAAATTAATAGATCACAACGAGCCCCACGTACTCAGCAGTGAGTTGCGAGAATTAAGATTTTTGCAATCTTGTCACTCAGCTTCCTTCTCCCCTCTTTTAATTCTTCTTCCTTCTTCTTCCTTTCTCCTCTTCCTCCTCCTCCTTCCTTCTTCTTTTTCTCCTTCTTCATTATTACTATTTTTTGACACGGTATTTTAAAGCATATTTGAAAGTCCTCCCACCGCAAACCCTCGCGTCTGTCCCCGGGGCGGGCCTGGCTCCTGGGGGCTGTGGAAGGGCCTTCTGTGTGGCCGGGGTCCCTTCTCCACATGTTGGTCGCTTTCTCCCGGAGAGCGTCTCTTTTCACCTGGTGACACGAGCACTGTTGGCTGCCAGGGGTGGCACCACACCTGGTGGAAAATGTTGCAACGTCCCGCTGAGCTCACGCCGCGGTGTGGCAGGTTTCCTTAGACACATGCCCCAGGGCCCAGCCCAGCAGTCCCAGTTTTGGACATCATCGTGCACCGTGTGCCGCCTTTTTCTCCGGCTGCTTTTGGGGAATCCTCGCCCTGGCATCCTCATCTTGGCCTGGGGTTCTGTCTCCATGCGGACCCACAGGGCTGCTTGCCTTTATGTCTCTGGGCTATTTTTTTTTTAATTAACTTATTTATCAAAAAAAAAAAAAAACTTTTCCAAAAACCTAAAGCAAAGCAATAGAAAAAAGTATCCTGAAAAACAAATGGGAAAAAGGAATAGGAAAAACAACTATCCTGAAATAACCTCATTGCCTCCAGTGTGCTCCTACAGTAGCACAAAAAAATTAATGAACCATAATCGTTCCTGAGTATTCCCATAACCTTGGGATCACCCTTCAACATCTTATCTGTTCTTATTAGATTATCGTTCCCCCTTCAATAGCTGCTGTCGATCGCTAGGTCCCCTACATTCTACGATATAAAAGATTTATTTTACACTTTTCACAGAGTTCACGTTAGTGGTAACATACAATATCTGTTTTTTTGTGCCTGGCTTATTTTGCTCAGCATTATGTCCTCAAGTTTCAGCCACGTTGTCATGTGTTTCAGGAACTCGTTCCCTCTTACTGCTGCATAGTATTCCATCATATGTATGTGCCACATTTTATTTATCCACTCATCTGATGTGGGACATTTATGCTGTTTCCATCCCTTGGCAGTTGTGAACAATGCCACTATGAACATCGGTGTGCAAATATCTGCTCTTGTCACTGCTTTCAGATCTTCTGGGTAAATACCGAGAAGTGAAATTGCTGGATCATAGGGTAATTCAATACCCAGTTTTCTAAGGAACTGCCAAACTGACTTCCAGAGTGGCTGAACCATTATACAGTCCCACCAGCAATGAATAAGAGTTCCAATTTCTCCACATCCTCTCCAGCATTGGTAGTTTCCTGTTTGTTTAACGGCAGCCATTCTTATGGGTGTGAGATGTGGTCTTGATTTGCATTCTCTGGGCTGTTTTTGAGTTGTGGGATTTTGGTGCACACGATAGTGACACAAACGATAACTGTGCAAAAGCTCAAGGAATGC
>PVKY010000194.1:36018-65519 GCA_004027775.1 Bradypus variegatus
GAAGGGGGAGAAGGAATTAAAAGAAGAAAGAAGAAAGAAAAAGAAGAAAACAAGGGAAAAGAACGGAAGAAAGGGAAGAAAGAAAAGGGAAAGAGGAAGAAAGAAGTAGAAGAAAGAAGGAAAGAAAGGGAAGGAAGGAAGAAAAAAGAAAACGAGAAAGAAAACGCAGTTGGATTCTGCCAAACTTCATTCCTTCCCTCTTGTTTCATTTTTCTTTTCAGGACACCAAGTGGCTCATCTCAGGGGTTCCTTTTCCATCCTGCACGTGCTGCTTTGGGGTCTCATGGAAACGCACTGGGGCTCTGTCTGCCTCCCCCAAGCTCTGAGGGAGGCCTTGGTGTGTCGGGGTGCCCGGGGCCCCCAGCTTCCTGCCCTGTTGTGGTGCCCTCCAGCCCGCAATGGGGCTTGCAGTGCGGGGGAGGCAGAGTTGGGGGGTCCTGGGCTGGGCCGGGAGAGAGGCGGAGGCTGCCCCCTCGCACTGGGAGAGGAGGGGAAGGCGGGAGGGAACGGGCTGCTGGGGGACCCATCTCTCTAGAGGAGTCCCGGGCTGGAGTCACTCCAGGTCAGAAATGCCCAGCAGGAAATGAGATGCAACTTGTAAAGGACATCAAAGGAAAGAGAAAAACATTCTTCTAATATGTCAGGAGGGCGTGAGGGAGCAGGACAGCGGCCAGGGGCCGGGAGGGCCAGGGCCTGAGGTAATTAACCTGGAAAGCACCGGAGACCTGGGGGTGGGCAGGAGGGCTGCTCAGGGGCTCGGCGCCCCCAGGTGCAGGCTTCTACGCCTGCCCGACGTCCTGGGGCAGCCCTAAGGCTTGGGGGTGCAATGGTGGGGTGTGTGGCCTGGGCCGGCAAAGCCTGTGAGCCGAACAGCCTCCCTTTCCTAGAAGAAAACTCCCACCGAATCAGGTGCCCACACTTTGAGGACCCCACAGGCCCCGCTTTGCCAAGCACCCACTCTCAGAGCCTGTGTCCAGCCCCTAACACCGGCGGACCTGGGGCATTTTGGTGACCTGTTGACCGAGTCTCAGGCCATGGGCTTCTGGGACCAGAGACAACCAAAGTGGATCAGCCTCGGCAAATCCACATGTGCAAGCTGACGGGGAGGACAAACTCGGGGTCCTCTCCCCGGCCCCCAGCCCTTCCCTCTCTCATCCCTGCTTCTCTGGCACTCACATTTCACACCTGAAACTTTCCAAGGGCCCCCCCTCCTCCGACTGCATAGTTGGGATTTGCTGCCAGGTCTGCCTCTCACCACCGTGGCCATGGTGCTCAGACGACCCCGGGGACCGCCTCACACATCGCAGCTGAGAGCCAGGTCGGCTGGGCCTCCTGCGGTGGGTGCAGCCCTCAGGGTCACTAGCACCTGCTTCGAGCAGGGTCCCCTCGGCCCCTGGTGAGCTGTGGTGTCTTCCCTTTGCTTGGTCAGCAGGCCCAGTCTTGCCACCCTCACCCTTCCTTCCGGCTGCTCCCTCTACCCCCAAAAGGGCCCCCAGCAGCCCCCTTTGTCTGTGGCCTCGCTTCTGTGCCCACCCAAACCCTGCCCGCCCTCTGCCCGCCCACCTCCCTGGGTCCCCACAAGACTTGGCCATCCCCCGTGTCACTGTCTGTCACCATCCCTCACCCTCTCGCCAGCCTGGGGCCGGCTGCTCACTGGGTCTGCTCACGCTCGAGAAATATCACTGGGATTAATGAAAGAGCTCTCTGTTTCGGGGCCCACCTTGGCTGTCAACCATTCATGGGTGAGGGTCTTCCCCCTTGGGCCAGTTTGGATGTATTATGTCCCCCAAAACACCATGTTCTTTAATGCAATCTTGTGGGGGCAGATGTATTAGTGTTGATCAGGTTGGAATCTTTGGATTAGGTTGTTTCCATGGAGCTGTGACCCACCCAACGGTGGGTAATACCCTTGATTAGATTATTTCCATGGAGGTGGGCCCTGCCCATTCAGTGTGGGTCTTGATTGATTTACTGGAGTACTTTAGAAAAAGCCACGCAGGCCCAGATGCTTGCTGCAGCTTAGGGGGACCTTTTGAAGATGGCTGTTGAAAGCTGACACTGACATCTTGGAGAAGGCCATTTCGAAACGCAACTCAGGATCAGCAGACACCAGCACGTGCCTTCCCAGATAACAGGGGTTTCCCGGATGCCAACAGGTTTTCTCCAGTGAAGGCACCGGATTGTTGATGCCTTCCCTTGGATACTTTATGGCCTTAAGACTGTAACTATGTAACCAAATAAACTCCTTTATAAAAGCCAGTCCATTTTTGGTGTTTTGTATAACAGCAACACTAGCAAACAGGAACACCCCTCCTGAGCCCCTGGTGGGCAGCAGCTGAGTGTTTCTGTGGTCGTTCCCCAGTGAGGCCCCATCTTCTGGGGGCTCACTGCATGTTACCTGGCAGGCCCAAAAAGCAGGAGCTCGCACTGCCTTTGTCAGAGTTGGGGCTGTCTGTCCCCAACTCCCGCCCCTCCGCAAGGCTTCAGAGGGTGGCATCCCAAGGCAAGCTTTCCTGCCCTCCATCTGGGGGCACCCCAGATGGCATTACCGAGCAGCGGTGCCCCACCCCACCAGAGCTCTTGACCACTTCTGGCCACTTTTGACCATTGCTCCCACCCCACTCCAAGGAGGGGGATCTGCAGCCCCCAAAGATGTTTAAAATAACATTTTCCAGCAATTTCCAAAGAAGAGAGCCCCTTGACTGGGGAGGGTTGTGGCTGCGGTGAGGGGTCAGTGGGCTGTGCTCTGATGGGGGGTATGTTGGAAGGGGCCGGCCAGACTCCTCTCCCCCAACGCCCCCTTCAGCGAGGGTTCTGGAGCTGACAGCGGCCTGGGGGTGACTGTCTCCACTCGAAGGGCCGGTGCAGCTGGGTGCAGGTGGAAGGTGCTGGAGGAGCCCACCTCCCGGGCCTGCATCCCTTCTTGTGCCAGGGCCCAGGGAGGAAGTGGAAGGGCCCTGGGCCTGGCCCCCAGGAGACAGAGGGGTGGGGATGGACACGGGGACCCTCTGTGGAGACAGGCGGGGCTTCAGTTGCTCCCCTTAGGCTCCACTTAGCAAGATGGAGCCACCAGGAACCCTGCACCTCCAGGGGGGCAGCCCTGGGGGGTAGAGGTGGGGTTGTTTTGCCCAGGCCCTGGGGGAGCCAGGGTGGGGGAGACTTTCACTTCCCAGAACGAGTTCCCCGCTCACAGCTATAAACAGTAGCAACAGTAACAAGTGAGGTTCAAAAGTTTGCTTTCCTTCAAACGCAGCCTGTGGTGCCAGGCGAGCACCCTGAGCCAGGCAGGCCTGAGGGGGCTGGTGGTTGGGTGCCTGAGTGCCTTGCCGGGGGGCAGCACGATGGCACTGGCCACGGAAGGGGGCAGCGGCCGCGGCCCTTGGGACCCCCTCGCCGGAGGCCGGGGCGCAGATTCCCGCAGAGGCGCGCAGGCGGGCGGGAGCGCGGCGGCCCCGGCGGCCCTGCCTGGACCGCGGCGCGAGGCGCGGGGCGCGGGGCACAGGCTCCCACTCCGGGCCGGGCCGGGCTCGGCCTGCCGGGCCGCGGGGAGGGGCGGGAAGGCAGCTGGACGCGGCAGCGATTTATGGGCCTTTCAGGCGAGCAGGTGCCTCCTCGGGCCGCCCATTGTCTCGCCCACCGCACAATGGGGCCGCCGCAGCCGCACCGCCGGCCCCCGCCGCGGCTCGCGCGGCCTGCACGGGCTCGGTGGCCCCGGGGCGGACGCGGGCCGGGCCGGTGAGCGGGGCCGAGGGCCGTCGGTCCGTGCGTCCGTCCGTGCGCTGGGGAGCCGGCCCGGCGTCCCGCGCCCCGCGTCGGTCCCTGCGCGCCCGGCCCGGCTGTGCCCCGACGGGGCGGCCCTCGGCCCCGGCGCCTCCTCCTGCGCCGGGCACCCTGGCTCCGCCCGGCTGGCACGGCCCGCGCCGCCGCGTCCCGGGCGCACACACAGGGGCCCATTCTTCCCGGCTCCGCGCAACCATATGGCAAATCCGCGTCGACACAGCAGCCCCGGCCCATTCAGGCGCGGAATGTCCCGCAACAGGGAACAATCGCAACTCTGTTCGCATCTATTATGGATGCGAACGGGGCGAGAAAAAAAAAATCATTTAACTCCAAGAGATAGCCAGCTAATTACCGACCATATGTGAGCCCGGACTCAAAGCCATGCCGAGGAGTTCATTCTGAATCCCGGCGACTTTATTAGGTATAGAAGACAGATGTCCCGACAGCACAGGCATCGCGGAAAATCGTGTCCGGGAGTTCTTGAAATGTCCGGGAGAGCTCTTTAAATATTAAAGACCAGCCCGCTGATGGGCTCGCCCGGGTCCTCTGGGAGCCCAGGGCCCCAGAGCAGGACGCGGTGACAAGGACCCTGGCAGACGCTGGGCTGGTCGGCCCAGGGAGGATCCCTACCCCCCCTCCTGGCTCAGACCCGTCTCAGGTGCTCTGGGGCCCCCTGGGGAGGGACCGAGGGGACCCCTGCCAGCCTGGTGGCCCATTTTTCATTCCATCCTTTATGCTGTGTATGGGGGTGGGGTGGGGGTGGGAACGTGGCTGTGTTGGGGTAACGAGTCCCTTGTTTGCCCCCAAGGATGGAGCTAAGAAGGAAGCTGCGGTTGGGGTGTCTGGTTACACCCCAATCAAAGCCCAGGCGAGCTGGGCACACAGTAGTGTCTTCCATTGGCGTTTATTGAATGAGTGAATGAATGAATGGATGGATGGATGAAGCAGTATGGCAGCCAACCCAACTGTAGAAAATCACTCAGGGAGGGGGAGGGAGGTGGGACTGGGGGGACAAAGCGGAAGGAAAACACTCCTGATTTCTTTACCCAGAAAATAGCCTGTGGCCATGAGCCTCCAATTCTTTGAGAAAGGAAAACGAGAAAGCTCGTTAGGGAGAGAAAAAAAATCTTTCTGTTTTCCATGCAATGCAATTACATCCCAGCTTTTCCTCCTTGTTATTCTTTTAAGCCAAATGTCTGAATAAAAGGCTTATTCCCTGGCTCTCACCCCTCCCGGACCCACGGTGGGGCCACCGCTGGCTAGATTAAGTGCAGCCCGTGGCTTCTGCATTTCTGCTATGAAAATAAGGGAGGTCAGCTGCCATTCAATGTCGCAGCATATATATTCAAAAATTTAAATATTTGAATCAAAGGAAAAAGGGGGATTTGCATTTCTGCGGAACACAGCAAGCACGTTTGGTATAATGGAGGCGTTTCAGTCGAAATGAATTGTCTTCATTCTGGAGGATTCAGTCTAAAGGCAGCCAGTGCTTTCTCTTTTGTTTCTTCTGCTTTTGTTTTCTGTTCTGTTTTGCTCCCCTCTCATTCTGAAATTTTGTGACTGACTCCAGTTTTGAGGACATAAAGAAACAAGGAAAAACTCCTCAGAAACGTTCACGTCAGCAGCCCCTCTGGCACAAAAGCAAAATTTAATTGAACATGTGTGGGGGGAGAAAAACAGACATGGGGGAGTCCCGGGGCCACTCGGCCTGGCCTAATCAGGTGACTCCAGCTGGAGAGGATATGCCTGTTACTGGAGACCCTGGCGAGGGGCGGTGGGGGCCGGCACCATCTCCAGGAGGCCCCCCTCTTCTCCAGGGCCCCAAACCTCTCCAGCCACCCCAGCCAGCCACACCCAAATGCCCACACTCCCAAACTAATAGTAGGGGCAAATGGTGGTTGACTCTGCATGTGGCTTTTTCTGCCCCAGCCTTGGAAGATGGCATTGGTCAGCACTCCCCACTTTCAAGGTGACTTCTGAGGGAAACCAGCTGGGACTAACCTAATGCACTAAGTTGGAAAAGGTCTCTATGCTCAGGTGGGGGTGGTTGGGGTCCTGCCAGCCTGGGGTTCCTGGCTGTGCTGGCCCAAGCAGGCAACTTCCCTCTTAGGGGTCGGGGGGCTGGCTGCTGGCTGGGTTGCCTGGTGGTGGGTTGTTTTACTTTGAACTTCTGGGGGGCTTCCCAGGGACATGGTTCCATCCCAGAGTAGGGCCTGAGCTGTGGGACCTGGGCTTTGGGGCCTGGGCCATGGGGCTGTGGCTGGGGGGCCTGGGGGGCCTGGGCCATGGGGCCTGGGCTGTGGGGCCGTGGCTGAGGGGGCCCGCTCTGAAGCTGGGGGTCTGATTGGTGAGGAGGGCTGCTGCCTCTTGTGTCATTTGTGAAGGATGCAGTTTCCAGAATCTTCCTTATTTCAGAGAGCCCTTGCGTCCCTGTTCTGGGGCACCGGGAGAAGGAGCTAGCAGGGCTGCCTTGGTGGGCTCCACATGGCCGCTCTGCCAGGCTCTGTGCCCCAGCTTTCCTTTCCTTTATTTTCCTCTCCTCATCCCTGCTCAGTCCCCAACAAATTCCTAAACCCAGACAGAAACCCAGTGGGCCCTGAACTAGAAGCTCTGGCTCTGCAGGACGGCCTCAGGTCGGAGACTGCTGTCTGTTCCTGTCTCAGCCACGCTGCAACTGTGTGACCCAGGCAGGTCACTTGACCTCTCTGAGCCTTGTCTGGCCTGATGAATGGGAAACATAATGCTGACCCGTCTCGTGGGCTGAGCCAGAAGGACCTAATGAAAATGGCTGAAAAACACTCCAGGCATTTAAAAAATGTCACGTAATTGCAAAATAATAATGCTAGCAACAATATACTTTGGAATTTTGCTGGAACAGAGATAGGCCCGAGTGGAATTTGGCACGAAGCGGGTCTGCTTTGGCCTGTGTCCAAGGGGGTTTAGTTACTGAGGTGCCCCCAGGACCCCATTCAGCAGCAGCACCTCTTGTGAGGTGGTCCTGCCCCTGCCCCCTGGTGCTGGGCTGGGGCGTCCCCACCTGCCCTGGGCCAGCTCTGAATATTGTTGCCACAACCGTTGGGTCACACATGGCTGGCAAGCCAATGGTGCTTTTTATTTTTCTGATTTCCAAAATGAAAATAGCCCTATCCTCCCCCCATTGTGGAAATATCATATGTTCCTTGTAAAAAATTAAAAACAATACAGAAATTATAAAAAAGAAAGTAAAGGCACCCCCCCCCATAGATCCTGCTATGCTGAGATACCCATGGCATCTGGGGGGAGGAGGCGCCACAATTTTCCATTGGTGGGATCCACATGTACTTTTTAGGTGCAAAGTAAAGCATTAGGACTAACACACACATATTTTATTTCAAAATATTTCCCCATGATGAGAGGTCTAAGAGACCCAGCAGATGAGGGGGCAAACTAAGCTGCCCAGCTGGGAAGAACCTGGGACCCACAGGTAGTGGATGAGAGCGTGGTGAACTCTGCGGAAGACGACGGATGGTGACGACAGACGTCTCGGTTAGTGTGCTGGGTAAAGGCCAGACTGTCCCCAGGCCCCAGGACTCGGGAGACGCTGCTGCTGAAGTGGCGGGACGTGCGGGAGGCAAACACGGGCCGCCAAAGAAACCACGTCCTGGAACCGAGCGGGGGCCCGGCGGCCACAGCAGCGGGGGCTTCCTCGGACAGGCTGCGTCTCCGAGGAGGAAGGTGGAGGCCCCTGGTTGATGCAGCGCAGCAGGGGTTGGGCGCAAATGAGGTTTGTCTCAAATGGGTGTCACATGTTTCTTTGAACAACTTTCATTTTTTTCCTGGGAAAAAGTGGAAGGGGTTGGGAGTTGAGGAGGCATCTGTTATTTCCTTGTCGATAGGAAACGGCTTCCAGCCCCGACTGTGGAAACTTCCATGGAGCGTCCTGGCTGTGCGTTTCCCGTGAAGCAGCCGCTGCCCATGGCCTTGCTGTGGTGTCACAGGCGGGGGCAGTGCTGGGCCTCCTCCGTGGGCAGGACGGGTGGGGTCGGCCCTGGGATGTCCCCCACCTGGGCACTGAGTACCAGCTGGGCGGGAGGGGGCAAGGCCAGGCACCCAGAGGTGAGGTTGGGTGGGGCACCCCCCCAGGGCACCCACTCTGGGGCAGGAGCTGGGTGAAGGTGGCATGGCCCAGGGCCTGGGGCAAGGTTCCCAGAAGCGACTGAGGAGGCCCCAGGAGGCAGTGTGTGCACGGTGGGGCGAGGCCCGGGGGTCCCACAGCTGGCTGACTCTGAGGCTCATGGGCCCCCCATCTCTGCATGTGAGCCCTTCGTCCACGCAGACCACAAAACTGAAACCTAAAGCCAGGTGGCTCACCCCCACTTTCCAAGGGCCTCTCAGGCCTGTGTGATGTGTGGGGAGTCTGGCTCTGCCCAGAAAACAGCTCTTTCCCTCTTTCCTAGCTGCTGGTGGAGCAAATGAATTGCCCGGAATGTATGGGCACATCACAGAGGGAAGCTTCCCATCCTTCTCTCATTCATTCTCATTCGTTCATTCACACCAGCCAGTTTGCCAAGCCCTGGCCTTGGCATCCCCTGGCCCAAGCCAGCCCTGCTGGGGTTCCCCTAGGGCTCACCCTCGCCCCTGCCTCCCCCACCCTGGGGACCCAGCAGGCCTGCGCACTGGGGCCTGCCTGGAAGCCCTGGGGGGCTGCTCAGCTTTCTATGTGATGGGCACCCCCAAGGAGCTTTGGCTCCGGGTGAAGGAGCCCCCCACCCACCCGGCCTGCAGTGACTCAGCAAGCTGCCCCCAGGTGCAGTCCGGGGCAGGGGACCTGGGTGGTGACTGCGGATGCGGCCGGCACAGCCAGGACAGGGGTCCCGGCCCCCTCCCCCCCCCCCCACTGCCCCCACCACGTCGCGCGGCTGTGTGGAGAAGAAAGGCTGCCAATTTGTTTCCATTCAGAATCATTTAAGATCCCATTTTGGAGAAATGAAAAGAGAAACGCGCACCCCCTGAGCCTGGCACTCTGAGTGGGTGCCCGCCCGTGCCCGGTGGCGCGCTCGACGGGGGTGCCCCCCAGCTGCCCCCACGCGCCCCCGTCCCGGCTCCCGGCTTGCAGTTTGGAGGGTGCCGGGCAGCCGGCGACGGGGCCGCGCTCATCTGCATGATGCGCACACCCGTGGCCCATCTGCAAGGGCGGCAATTAAACGCGGGGGGCGGGGGGCGCCCGAAATTAGCATTTCCGCGGCCATCTGGCGCGAGGAGCGGGCGCGGCCGGACAAAGGGCGCCGGGCGAGGGGAGAGGCGAGTGTGCCGCAGCATTGACCTGCAAATGAGGCTTTGTCCAAGCATTAAAGCTCGCTGGACTCCCGACCCCGGCCCGGCCCCCGCCTGCCCTCCCGCGGCCCCTCGCGGCCCAGGCCCAGACCCAGCTTGGGCACCCAAAGGTCTGGTGGGCGGCCTGCAGGAGGCAGGGCCAGGCCAGGGCAGGCCGCAGAGCTCCAGAGCCCCCCACCCAGGTGGGGTCCTACCTGGGCCTGGAGCAGAGCGCCTGGCTGCTGCCAGCCCCCCAACCTGTGCCTACCCCCATCGTCACCCTTCTGGGTCCACAGTTGCCCAGCCTACCACTGTGGCAAGGTTTCCTCAGGATGTGGGGCCTGGGGGGAGGCAACCTGGAGAAAGCTTTTGCCTGGCCCCCGCCTTCAGTGCTCTAAATCTTTACTGTAAACAGGGACCCCAAAGGGTTTTACGGGTCTGAGAACTCAGGGGGAGTCTTTGGAAATGGCCACATTGCTTTTCCACTTGGTGACGCGGGCAGAGATGACCAGTGAGAAGAACAAGTCTTGAGGCTTTTCCCTGGCCTGGGACGCGGTCTTTGGAGAATGCAGAGTGTGCACGTGTGTGTGTATGTGTGTGTGTGTGCATGCACGTGTGCGTGCACATGTGTGTGCATGTGTGCACGCGCGCACGCACGTGTGTGCACGTGTGCGTATATATGTGTGCGTGTGTGCATGTGTGCGTGTATGTGTGTGCGTGTGTGCACATGTGCATGTATGTGTGTCTGCACGTGTGTGCACGTGTGTGCGTGTGCGTGTATGTGTGTGTACGTGTGTGCATGTGTGTGTGGGGTGGCGGTAGAGGGAATCCAGGACTCCTTGCCTGGTGCAACTGAGGCTTCAGGGGCGCCAAGGGCTGGAGACGGGGGTGTGTGTGGGCTGGCGCCCCAGAGGTGCTAGGTGGCTTGGGTGCCCTGGTGAGGTCCCATGGAGCTTCCGCAGTGAGCTCCAGACTCCAGACCCCACAAGACAGCCCCCTGGGTGAGCTGCAGTAGCCACGCTGGCGCCCCCACAGGCAGACAAACAGGAGGGGGTGGCCTGGATGCTATTGGTGGGTCTGTCCAGCGTGAGGCCCCTGCTGTCCCTGCCCCTCCTTCTCCAGCACCCACTCCCGACATGTCTGACCCAGCCCGAGGATGATGGTGGAAGACGGAGGGCTGAGCTGAGTCTTGGATGAGATGGAGGGAGGGGACGGAGAGAGCATGGCCTGTGCTGGGGTCAGCTGGGCAGGGCTGGGCCTGGGATTCTGTGCCCGGTGCATGAAGGGGGTGATGGAGAGGCAGGTAGGGGCTGGTCCCGGGGCCACGAGGGTCAAGGCAAGTCAAGGGGTGTGGGACCCCCAAATACCTCCTGTACCAGGGGCCAGAATGTCTGAAATCTTGGAAATCTATCCCTCAGGGCTCAGATAAGGTCTTCTTCAGGTCCTCCTTCTGGGGGTGTAAATACTATTGGAAAGAGCAAGCTGGAAGTTGAGAAGTCAGTAAAACTCTAGTGAGAATTAGTCAGCCAACATATTTTCCTGGGAAATTGGGAGTCTGGAGATCAGTCCGTTTGACGGTGTGGAGCTGCCGACAGCCCAGCGCTGGGCCACAGAAATGGGCCTTGGCTGCTGGCTGTCCCAAGGGGCAGGGGTGCTCCCAGCTGTAACCCGGATTCGCCTCTCTGGGCTGTGCCTGAGAGGTGGGACAAGGGTCCCTGGCCTGGGGGCCAAGGGAGCGGGGTGGGAGCGTCCTTCCACCCGGGCCTGGCGCATTTGCTGCAGAATCCAGGAGGAGTAACCCCCTCCCATGCCCACGGGGTTGCCGGGCGGTGTTGGTGCGCCCAGCACCCTGCCCCGTGCCTGGCACACAGGGCATCCAATACTCAGCTGAACGGTTCCCTGGGCAGGTAGTATGCGGGGGACACCTGGAAAAGCAAAGCCAAGACAGATGTGAAGGTGGTGAGGGTGGGGAGGACAGGAGCATGGGAGGGCATGGCCACCAGCTGCGCCACATTTTACCAACAGATCCATGTGGCCACATCCACCAGGGCCGGGGCCAAGCCGTCGGCAAAGCCCAGTGTTGGGAACGACCACAGCTCTCTGCCCCTTGTCCTCAGGTGTCCCAGTCCCAGCTGAGCTTCCTCAGGGCATTTCCTAGGCACAGTTCCCAAGGAAACTCCTCGTCATGCATGCCTTCCATCACCCACCCTGGGGCGCTGCCCCACCCGGAGGAGAGGCTGTCTGCAGGGACACAGGTCTGTCTGTGGTGGGCGTCACGTGCTGTGAGGGGTGAGGCGGGGTTGCGTTTGGCTGGCTCTTTCAGGAAGGCTTCGTGGAGGAGGGGCTCCTTGCCCTGGGCCTTGATGGATGAATAGGAGTTTGCCAAATGGAGAAAGGGAAGAAAGGTCGACCTGTGGGGGAAGGGCATGTGGCCCTGCAGGAGGTGGGGGTCGGGGGTGAGCAGAGGAGCTGGGGCAGCTGCTGTGGGTGTGGAGGGAGAGTGGAGGGCTGTCCCTTGAGATGGGGGTTTGCTGTCCCGTTCCCTAGGCTGGGTTGGAGCTGATTTTCATGCCCCCGGCCCTGGGATGCTTCTTTCAGTGTGAGCAGCAGGGCAGCAGAGCGAGTGACAGGTGGCTCGTGGGCCAGCCTTTGGAGAGATGCCAAGCCGGCAGGTGGGGGCACTGGCAACCTGGAAGGAGCCCTGAGTTTGGGACCCAGGTACCTGCTCCTCTCATGCTGGGGTCTGGGGCCTGGGTAGGCCAGGACCACCTGACGCTGGTGGGCAGCCGCCTGCCTGGCCCGCGGTGGCCAATCCCTCTGGAGACCCAGCAGCCACCCGACCTGGGCTGGAGAGCTGTGAACAGACAGGGGCTCCTCCTGCCTGGGGGTTCAGGCTTGCTGGGTTGGGGCCCAGGGCCCCCCGTCTCCAAGCCTTGGGCAGGGCTGCTACCCCTGCCTGGCCTGCCCCCTCCTCATGTCCACCACTTGGACCACTGGCTCTTCTTCTAAGGTGCTTTGCCAGTCTGCTCCTGAGAGGGGCCCCTGAGGCTGGGTGAGGGGCAGGGTTGGGGTTTGCCCCTGACTTCTCTGGCTGTGCTTCTCCCCGGGTGGGGGAGCCGGGTCCTCCAGCACAAAATGGGGCAATAATATTTACCTGACAGGTGCTGGGCCCGGGTTGGGGAATTGTCACGGCTAAAGCTCTGGTTGGAGGGTCCCCTGTGCCCACCTCAGCTCGTCTGAGGGGCTCTGGAGGTGGGCCCGGGTCCCTGTGCCTCCTCCCCGTCCCCACTCCCGTCCTGGTGCTCGGGCCGCCTGGGCAGTGCTGGCTCCGGGAGGCCCGTGCCTGGGTGGGGTGGCCCAGGTGGGGTGGCTGCCAGGTCGGGCCAGGCCAGCTGCGGCCAGGGCTGAATGGTGCTCTGTCCTGCCGGGGCGGCTGTCATCTGCCGGCCGGGATTCGGTTTCCTGGAGCTGAGGTGGCTGCAGGTGGATCCCGGGAGGCCTGGAGGCCTTGGAGCTGGGAGCCGGGCGCCTCCAAGCCAGGCAGGGGCCCGAGGGGAACAATAAGGCCTTTGCCCCAGAGAGCGGGGCCCGGGCACAGTGAGAAAGCGATCTGCCCGCACCCTCGGGCCTCGGCCGGCTCGATGGCCACGGTGCCAGCCCTTGGCAGGGCTTGCGGCAGGGGCCGGGCCAGCCGGGCGCCGGTAACCGGAGCCGCTCGGCTGCACGCAGGGGTTTTGGGGCCCTTTTGGGGCACGGCCTGGCCTGCTTCCCCTTGGGGCTGGTGGAAGAGGCGGAGGGGCTGGGGGCGGGGAGAGCAGTGTGTCAGGGGTCCCCAGGGCTCCCCACACTGGCCTTCCTGCTGCCCGCTCAGCTCCACTTCCGCAGGACATGGAGGCAGGGTCCGGCCCTCTCGGCTCACTCTGGGGAGACAGAGGTGCCCTGGGCAGTGGGGGCAGTGAGATGGGTACGGTGAGGACATCAGCTTCCGGGGCTGCCCACAGCTCCTCCTGGCCAGCCAGGGATGTCTCCGGGGAAAAGGGGAGCAGAAGGCCCTTTTGAGGATTTTTCAGGTGAGTCATTGATTTGTTCCATCCACAGCCCCCCTCCCTGCTTTGGGTGCCCACCTGGCCGCCGAGACCCGCGGAGGGCAGCGCCAGGAGGGGTCAGGGCCTGCAGGGGACCTTGTGGCGTGGCGGTCAGGGGCACGCCTATCCACAGGGGGACATCAGGCAGGGCCAGGGCCACCAGCGGGCACAGCTCCCGGGAGAGCAATGGGGATGCAGGAGGTGGAGACGCAGGGACGCCCACTGAATAGAGGGACGGATGGACTGCCATGACGGCACGGGCACTGTGGCGCTCCATGCTGAGGGCAGCAAGCGCGGCATCGGCTGCAGGGGCACAGGCCCCGGGTGGGCCGAGGGGGAGAAGGCCCATTGCGGGAGGGTCTGTCCCGCGCCCCCACCCCGCTCCTCCAAGCCTGGGCCCTCACCCACGGGGCTGACCTGTAGAGAACTGCAGCCGGTCATCAACGCCTGGGAGAGGGGAGGGTGCTGGGTGGGGCAGGTGACGGCCAAGGGGGCCTGCGCTCCTGGACACTACAGACTTGGTGGTGTTTGGGGTTTTACAAGGAGACTGTGGATTTGTCCAAACCTTGAAAAAAATGTTGCCGAAGAAAAGCCACTCAAAAATGGTTAACATGGGAAATGTTATGTTGCATATAATCAGCACAATGAAAACTAAAAGAAATAAAAGGAAGAGCAGGGGATTTGGGGGTGGGGGGCTCTGACCAACCCCCCTGACAGGACCCCTGGGACTCTGGCTGAGGAGTCGCCATAGAACATGCAGGAAGCTCTTACCTCAAGTGATGCGTTGCCTTTGCTCAAAGCCCACCCAGCCATAGGGGAAACTGAGGCACAGAGGGGTCAGGGAACTGGCCCAAGTTCACAGGTCAGAAGTTCAGGCCTCAGGGACGCTGACTTCCCCATGGCCTGGCTCGCCTGTGCCTCAGTTTCCCCTGGGAGTGTGGCTGGCAGCAGCCGGGTTGTTGAGTCTGGCTGGCCAGTGGCCTCCTCCTGTGTGGCGGGGTGGGGGTCTGGGAAAGCACAGCTCCCGTGTCCCTGCGTGATGTTACATCTTCTCCCTGAGGCAGGCCTGGTGTCATCACGCCCAGCCCGTGGGGGGAGGACGGAGGCCCAGAGAGGACACCGGCCTGGTTAGGGTCGAAAAGCTGGACACGCCCCACCCCCCACGTTCCCAACGGCCACCTCTTTGGAAGGTCCCCCACGAGGGGCCCCCCGCTGGCTGGTGCTGGGCCCAGGGTCCCCCGGCTCTCCCAGGCCCCAGCCCATCCCCAGGCAGGGCCTCGGTACTGCCCTGTCCAGGTGCCTTGGAGAGCCCCCCAGAGGGCCCCGCCTCTACCATAACTCGGTGGCCGGCCGAGCTGCCAGGCTGGCCGTGGCCCCTTAGGGGCATCCTGTGAGTGGCAGCGTGGATGCTCTGACTCGGAGGCCCCGCTGTCCCGGGGGACCTGGGCAGAGCCTGAAGTGGGTGTCCCCGTGTGGTTGGGTGCTGCCTGTCACTGGGCCGAGAGGTGCCCTGTTCAGCACTGCCACTATCGAGACTTCCACTCGGGGACAGTTTTATGTTAAGATGATTGTTATGGGTTGAAGCGTCCCCCACTCTGGAGACACCTGGGTCCTTCCTCTGGAACTGGGGGAGGGGGTACATTTCTGTTGTTGTCAGCCCCCCAGCTTGTGGGATTTTGTTATGGCCATCCCAGGGCCCTAGGACAACGGTAGATAAAGAAACACTGGCAGGCTGAGGACAGTTCCCATCTTCCGTTTCTCCCTGAGCCCACGAGCTCCGTCATTTGTGCTCAGCTCTGCCTTCTCTTACTCTCGGCATCATGCTGGCCAGGGGGGTCATTGGGCTACAATGTCCAGCAGGAGCTCGGAGAGGTCAGGGGCCTTGGCCAAGGGCACACAGCCAGTGGGTGGCTGGGCCTGGATTGGAGAAGGAGACCCTTTCCCTTAAGTTCTTCCTTCACACCCACTGCCTTCCTCCAGGTTTGTGACAATGGTGATTCTTCTGCTGTGTGTGTGTGTGTGTGTGTGTGTGTGTGTGTGCATGTGTGAAGGGGGTTGGCAGTGGGGAGGGTTAAAGCTAACCAGCAACCAGACACCACTCAGTGGGTTTGGTGAGTCACACCAGTGGTCAGGCTTGTCACGGAGTTTCTTGAGGGTCCACCTGGGGAATGCTGACATTTTCTCCCAGGTGGCCGGCGCAGTGCAGCCCTTTTAGGACCAGGGGCATGACTGGGGCAAGCATCATGCTTCTGGCTGGCTGGCCCCGTGGAGGAGCTGCGTTCAGAACACCTGGGGATTTTCTGAGGCTTTTCCTCAGATCTGGCCCATGAGAATTTTTTGGGTCTTTTTCTTGGATCCCACCCGCCAGCCCTATGGTCCGGGAAGGCCAGCTCTCTGTTTTAGCAAGCCCATTGTTCCCTCCCCACTGGCTTCCTGGCCCAGCTATGGAGCTCTCTCTCTGGAAGTTCTGTTTCTTCTCTGAGGCCTCTCCAGTGTCAATCCCCACAAACGGGGGCCACAGGGGGCCTGCTCCTCTCAGGGCCTCGGTTTCTCCATTGAGCTGGGCGGGAAGGGCGGACGCTCTGAAGCTCCTCTGCTAGAGGCGGCTCTCTCTCTTCCCTCGCTGATTCTGTGTGTCCCCCAGGGACCCCTGGGCACATGGATAGCTTCACCATGGACCCCACAGCTGCCGCTACCACCTTCTGGAGTGGCCTGAGGCCACCGGCCTGGCGGGCAGCTGAGGCTACCAGGCAAGGTTGAGTCCAAGCCACCTTTGCCACCCTCTTTCAAGTGGCTCAGCGCCCAGGCCCAGGAAGAAACCCAGAGAGGGTTTTGCTGAGGAAGGAGTGTGGGGGGTGGAGAGGGGCTGGGGTTTCCCTCCAGCACCGTGGACGGTGGGCACTGCAGGGCCTGAATGACCAGCTTCCAGCCTGGTCTCACCCTCTCCCCTGCGGCCACCCAGAGCCTCTCCCGGCAGCAGGGCAGGCCGGAGCACCCACCCAGGCATGCAGCCATCGCCCCGTTCCTCCGTGATCTCCTATCTGGAGCAACATTGTGAGGGGACAGAGGGGTGGTGCTGGCGCTGGCACCCTGGGGGGGACCGCACCCCCACCCACCGAGGAAAGGGCTCGGCCGAGGGGCTGCTGGAGTCCACGGCCGGATGCTGGGAGATGGCTGCCCCAGGGTGGCCAGGTCTGGGGGCAGCACGGCAAGAGGCTGGAGGGAGCCAGAAGGCCGGGACTGGGCGGGCTTGGTGCTCAGACAGACCCCACAGCGTCACCAGGCCAGGGCCGCCCTCCGTGACGAGACGTGGGCATCCCCACGTCCTCCCACGGCACCCCGCCGGCCCCATGGGGATGGTGTCTGCTCGCAGGGACCCTGTGTGCTGTGCTGGCACCTTCCCTCCATGGTGTCTTGGATGCCTGGTGGAGCTGGGCCGAGGACACGGGAGGGTGGGTGGCACACTCAAGGGGCCATGGCGGGTCCTTGCTGGGTGTGGGCATGGCTGGGGGCACCCGGAGCACCCAGCGCTGTGGATGGAACTTGGGGCCCGCTGAGTCCCCAGGGTGCCCTCTCGGCCCCTCCCGCAGGGACTCGGACTCTGCTGCCCGGCTGGGTGTGGGAGACGAGGGGCAGCTGCTGTGTGGACAGAGCCGCAGGGACCTGGGGCACTGCCTGCTGGGTCCCCTCGGGCTGAAGGGGTGCTGCCGGACCCCAGGGGGCCCTCGGCTGGCAGAGAAGGGCGAGACAGCAGATCAGACCTGGGGTTGTCACAGACAGAGAGGGGCGGGCTTGTGGGGGCTGGGCAGCAGGGCTGGGTACCTGGCCTCAGCAGGCTTTGGGCTGGCCCAGGGCCTCCCCTGCCCCGTTGTTGGCCAGGATCTGTCTTTAGGGAAGACCATTCTTCAGGCCAGTGTATCCGGGCAGCGCTGGGAGCCCCCACCCCACCCTCTGCCGGGGCTGCCCCAGCAGGTGAAACAACAGCAGCTGGCTGCCAGGGTCGGAGGTCACTGGCCTGGGGGCCCCTGCGTGCCCGGCTGCGGGCCCCCTCTCTGCGTGCCCCTCCGAGGCTCTGTTGCACAATGGCATTGGAAAGGGCCCTGTTGGGGGCTGTTGGAGTCCAGAGGGCTCTGGCCCTGCATGCAGAGGTCAGTTGAAACTTAAGCTCTGTTTGTTCAGCTCTGGCCGCCTGAGCACACTCGGGGCCCGGCTGCCCTGGGTTGAGGCCATAGAGGCCGGGGTCAGAAAGGGGGGCACAGGCCCGACGTCCCACACTGCCCCCATCGAATACCCAGCCTAGACCCTCGCCTCGGGTACAGGGTGCTGGCCCCTGCTTCTCCGTGGCCCCCACAGCGGGGACAGCTCTTTCCAAACCCTCCTTTTATTCCACCTGGGCCCTGCCCTGCCCCAGGCACACCTGGGCTCCAGCCTCCTGGTGGGGACGAAAATCCCAGCATAGCCCCCTCCCCAGTGGCAGCTGTGGGTCCTGGTGGGGGGCTGCTGGCCAAGACGGTGCCAGCCGGGGGCCTTGAGGGGCAGGAGGGAGAGGGCACTGGGGGGGAGTGACAAGAGGGTCCCCAGGGGCTGCTGGGTAGACTGAGGGTGCCTTGGGTGGGCAGGCAGGGCCAGCACCTATGCCAGCTGGAGGCTCAGCCGTGGTCCCCAGCAGTGGCAGCCGTGGACGTCCTGGGAGCTGATGGCCAAGCAGCCAGCTCGGGTCCTGGACCCTGTGGCTCAGAGGAGGGGTGACAGCTGGGAGTGTGGGGCGTGGGCCGGGAGAGGCCAGAGCAGAGCCTGGCATCCACGCCACCCCGGTGGTCTGTTCAGCTAGTGTCGGGCAGCCTGCCCAGGACCTGGCTGTCTTACCTCCATCACGGCCCCCATGCCCAAGGGGGTAGCCACTGCCCAGCCCCTCCAGTTTGACAGACAGGGGGTAGGGGTAGAGAAGGGGCCTGGCCCTCTCTGCCCGCTCGCCTCCCATCGGCCTGGACGCTGGCTTCCCCTGGGCAGCCTGGGGGTGCAGAGTGTGGGGGCCGGGTCGCCGGGTGCCCAGGGATGCCGGGCAGGAGCGGCCGCCCCCCCTGCAGCCAGCAGATGCCACGGGCACCCCGTGGACGCCGAGGTCCTCGACCAGGAGCCCAATTTGGAGACAAAGGCCGGCCGCTGCGGACAAAGTGCTCGTGGACACTGTCCGCACCAAGTCTCCGGGCAGCGGGGACAAGGCCCACAAAGGGCCTCGGCTGGGCGGGGGGCTGCACATGCCACGTTGCCAGGGCAACGGCCCCTCTGCACAGAGGTCTGCGGGGCCATTGTCCGGAGCACACAGACGTGTCCCACACCAGATGGTCGTGTGCTGGCGAAGTCAGTAAATCGGGGGACACAGTGAAGGAATGTGGCCGGTGAGGCGGGCCGGGACGCCATCTGTTCCTGCAGCCCGCCGCTGCGGTCAGCGTGGGCACCGAGCGGGCACCGAGCACCCGGCTGGCTGGGCCTCCTCCGCCGGCTTTAATTAGCTAATTCCATAATTGGGCTTTATTTCAGGTAAATTGCATTTCACACCCGAGAGGTTCGCAATGGCCGCCTTTCTCCTGGGGGGCCGTGTGGTGCTTGGACGCTGCGTGCACGGTCGATCACACGACGACAGAGCCGGGCCGGGCTCTGGGGCCGTGTCCCCTCCAGATGGGCGGCCTGGCAGGAGTTGCCCGCGGGCCTGGGACCAGGGGGCTCCTGGGGTTCCCCGCTTCTTGGGGTTTCCACAAATATTGACTCAACAGGGAAACCACTGCCCACCTCCCTGGGACTGGGGCCACCGTCCCCTCGGTGGGTGCAGGGCTGGGGAAGCTGCAGGGTGCCTCCGGCTGCCTGCCTCCCCTCCCCCGTGCCAGCCTGCACCCCCAGGCCAGATGCCATGTCCCCATGGGTGGGGTCCAGGGCTAGGCTCAGAGGGGGCCCCCTTGAGGAGCTGTCCCAGCAGGGTGGGGGCTCTGCTCAAGCCCCCAGGGGGGCCCAGGGCGCCCTCCTCCTCTAGTGGCCTCACCCACCCCCCTGCTCTGCCGCCCGGACCCCCATCCTGCTATTGGCTGCCTCCGCGGCCCCAGGACAGCCCCATCCCTGAAAATCTCAGCTGCCCCCAGCCCTAAAGGCCCAGGCTTGGAAGGAGGGTGGGATGGGGAGGTAGCCCCCCAAAGGACTGTCAAAAGCTGCGAGGTGCACGAGTACAAGCAGCTGTGCACGCTCCTGGCCGAGTGGCCCCCACCCCCAGGGGGCTATGAAGCACTGGGGGGCAAGCCTGCACCCCACCCCTCCCCACACCCCACCCCACACGGGAGGCCAGCCGGGTCTCCGGGCACGACTCCGGACGGTCCTCAGCCTGGGGGCTCCCGGGTCCTTGGATGGGGCACCCGGCCTGGGAGGGCAGGTGGTGACAGGCCAGCGTGGCTCGCAGGGGGCCGGGCAGTGGCCACAGCATGTGGCTGGGGGATGCCCAGGGTGGCCGGAGCCCAGGCAACAGAGGGGCTAGAGCCAGGCGGGTTGGGGGTGCTCCAGACGGGCCCCTCGGCCTCTCAGAGCCTCGTCTCCTCCTCCGTGAGAAGGGGCCGTCACAGGAGCTGCAGTGGGCGGCCGCCGGGCCCTCGCCCCAGGGAAGTCACAGACGCCGAGGGACGGTTGTGAGCTGCGCTCGGGGGCTCTGGGAGTGGCCTGGGTAGGGGGAGGCTGAGGCCAGGGTGCCCCTGGACAATGGGTACTGAGAGGGAGGGGAGAGGGAGGGGAGGGGGAGGCAGGGCCCAGGCCCTGGCTGCTGCAGTCACTTGTCCACGCCAAGCCCCTGGTCTTGGAAGGTGGGTTCAGGGCCTGGAAGGGCTTCCTCCCTGGGGTTGGGGGCCTCCCTGGGCGGTGGGGGCCTCCCTGGCGATAGGCAGCCCTGCCTTCCCGCCTGCCCCTGGCCTGGGGTCTTTCTGCCCTTGCTCCTGCCCCCACGGCTGCCTCAGCCTCCAGCCCCCACATGGAGCACCGTGTGGGGTCCCTGGGTGAAAGTCTCCGCAAACCTCCCACCTCCCCCAGCCCTGCTTCTCTGGGCTTCGTCCTCAGGGCCGGGCCAGGCCGTGCATGGACACCTTCACGGGCTCCTGTGCCTTAGGGTCAAAGGCGAGTGGCTGCCTCCCCCTCTGTGCTCATGGGCACCCATGCTCACGGCGTGAGGCCCACAATGGGAGGAGAAACGGGGCGCAGGCTCCCTGGGCCGCTGCGACTTCCTGCCCCGGGGTCCCTGGGACTGGAGGGGGTAGGTTCTCACAAGGGGCAATCAGGGAAAGCTTCCTGGAAGTGGGGGGCTCTGATCTGGGCCACGACTAAGGGAGCGATTCCAGCAGTGAGGGAGGGAGAGGGGCCGAATGTTCCGCCGAGGCCCCTGGAACGAAGGCCAGAGAGTGCAACAACCCCTCGATTCTCCACGTTTATTAGGAAAACCCGGCGCCATAATCAACACCACACCGTGAAACTCATTAGGACAGATCCCAAATCACTGCAAGATCGCCCGGTTTTTGCGAGACCCAGTTTCAGAAGGAGCCCCTGCCCTGGGTGGGGCCCCAACACCTGCAAAAGCCCCTGGCTCAGCCGCTGGCGGAGGGTGTGACAATGCCCATCTGTCGGCCTGTTAGTGTGTCCGTCTGTCTGCTCAGACTTGACAGGTGGGGGCTGTAGACAGAGTGGGGGTTTGGGGGCCCCTATTCTGCACTCCTCGATGGGGTGAAGAAGCTGCCCTCCGAGTGGGGACAAGCCCACCTCCTACCCACCCCCCAGGGATGGGGCCACAGGAAGGGGGGCCGGGCCCTCCTGCTGCCCCTGGCCTCAGGGGTCAGCACCTCCTGAGAGCGGGGAGGGGCCCTGGGCCAGGCCTGGGTCCCGCTGTGGGGGTGCACAGGCCTTCACTGGGGACCCACATCTGCCCACACGGGCCGGGCCTGCCTGCTTGCCTCCTCTCCAGGTCCGCTGGGCCCAGAATTCAAGTTTCGGCGGGGTGGGGTGTCCCCACAGACCCTGCCCCGGCCACCCCCCATCTCTCTGCAGTCTGACTTCCCAGCCATACATGGGATGGACCCCAAGTCCCCGGCCCTGGGGGGCCAGCCCGACCCCGGCCACTGTGCTCTGACCCCCATGTGTGGTCACGGGCAGCCCAGGATGTGGGGGGCTGGGGGCCCAGGGGTGACAGCCTCGAACCTGAGAGGGGCCCCCACACCCAGCCAAGTTCAAGTCCCCGCTGGCAGGGTGGAGGTAGCCTCGGCACACCCTAAGCCTGTGCTCTGCCCACGGGGGAGTCTGGGGGGGCCGTGTCCTCAGGGCCTTTGAGGAGGGGCCAGGGCCGAGCAGGAGGTGGGGTGGGCCGGCGGGGCTGCTCCACATCTCCCCATCGGGCCCGGCCCCCCCATCAGGACCCCTCTTCAGTGCCCCCGTCAGGCACGGTCAGCTGCTCGTAGGTGGGCAGGGAGCCGCTGGGCAGGAAGAGCTCGGGGTTGATGGGGCCACCGCCGGGCTGGGCCGCTGAGCCGCCGCTGCCAGGGACGCCGCCGCGGTGCAGGGCCAGGAGCTGGTGCAGCATGTCGGCGATGAGCACGAGCCGCTGGTCCAGTTGTGTCACCTGCCGGCACAAGAGCGGGAGGGCGGCGGTGACGGGGCAGCCAGGGCCGGGTGAGGCTGCAGAGGCAGGCACAGGGCGTGTGTGGGCAATGCGTGTATACTGGTGTGTCGGTGTGCAAGTCCTCTGTGAGTGAGTCCCTGTTGTGAGCACATGTGGGGGACCCTCCTCCCTGGGGCCTCACTGGTACCCCAGTCAGTTCAGGACCAGATGGTGGCTGACCCCTTGGGTGGTCTCTGGGCACGGCGGGGCCTGCCCCTGGGGACTGGCCAGCGTCCGGCCTTGCTGCAGCCATTAGCTTCCTGGGCCAGGCTTGGGCCCTTTGGGGGCTGCATCTGATCCGCCTGGGGGAGCTCGGGGGTTCACCACCCTGGGCAGGGCTCCCGGGGGGCTGGTCTGGGCTGGCAGGGAGGAGGCCTGAGAGTGCGGCCAATGTGGGCGAGGGGTGCCCCTCCCTGCCCGTGGGAAGGGTGCGTGGACTGCAGGAGGGGCCTCCCCTCTGGGCCTCAGGGTGCTTCCCGCCAGGCTCCTGCCGCCCTGCCCGCCTCCCCCAACCCAGGCAGTGCCTCCCCTGCCTCGGTGGCACCACTGTCTCCCCAGCAGCCAGAGCCAGAGAACCAGGCCCCCATCCACCCGGGGCCCAGAGCCCTCTTGGGGCTGCCGCCCTGGGCCTGTGGCCTCACCACACGCCAGGCAAAGGCCCGTCTGTGCCAAGCCCCAGGGCTGCCCCGGAGAAGGGACTGGCCCTGTGAGGCAGGGGGGCACTGGGACGGGGTGGGGCAGTCGGTGAGCTCACAGAGACGCCCCAGGGGAATCTCCCCAGGTGCCAGAAGGACCAGGAGGCCACGGGCATGTGGAGGTGGGGAGGCATGTGGGGGCCAAGCCCCAGGGGTCCCTTCCCCAGCAGGGAGGCTCAGGAGGGGTTCAGGGAATGGGGTGGTGGGGCCTGGGCTGTCCCTGGGGCCCGTCTGAGAACCAAGTTGACCCCGGCCAGTCCCCTGCCCGGGCACCTGGGGCACTGGGAGGACAGGAAGGGGGAGGTGGTGGTGGTGGCGAGATCACCGCGGCGATAAGGGCAGACGGCAGCTTCAGGGAAGGGGGTGACTTTGGGGGGAAACCGCACGGATGACTCAGGGCCGTGCCAGCCACTGGTACTGGAGTTCTGGGCCCGGCAGCCCGGGGACAGCAGCAGGGAGAGCGGCTACAGCCCTCCGTGCCCGGGATATGGGTGCTGAGCGATTCTGGGTAGGCCCGGCCCCCACCGGCCCAGCTGCTGCAGCCCCCGTCTCCGAGGGCAGAGGGGGTGGGGGTGGAGCTGGGGTGCCAGGGGTGGCCAGGCGGGAGGACCCAGGAAGATGTTGGAGGTGAACTAAGCAGCCAGTTCTCTGGGTTCCCAAGTAGGCTCAGGGCAGCGGCACCACCGTGAAGTGTGGGTGCTCCCCAGCCCCACCCCGGGGACCCTGAGGGCTCTGAGGGGTGAGGAGAGACCCTGGGCAGCAGGGGGCTGGGACAGCCACCCGTCTAGCTGGGCACTGCCTGTGAGGGGCTGTGCCCTTTCCCCAGAGGAGGAAGCAGTGGGGACCCCCAGGGTACCCCTGCTGGCCTCTGCCTGCCCTGACGGCCCACCCTGTGGGGGGATGGCAGTGTCCTCTGCCCTGGGGGCAGGGCAAGTCACACCTGTCCACCCAGGGCCTGCACCCCTAGACAGACCCTGGGCCCCCGGAGGAGAAGGGCCCTGCGCAGTCGCCAGCAGGACCCGCAGGGTCCCCCATCTCACCCTCGACCCCCCTCACTGAGGCTCTGTGGGAAGGGAAGATGGTACCCTCAGGGTGAGCAGCCTGTTGGGGCAGCAACCAGACGTGCCAGGGAGCCGGCGAGGGCCTGGGCGGCGGGTACAGCTCAGAAGGGTGGGCAGGGCCTGCGTGGTGGGGGCAGCCTACAGAAATGCAGGGCCTTGACTCTCCTGCCCGGCCGCGCCGTCCCACTGACCCCCAAATCCCATCTGGGCCTCAGGCCCAGGACCCTCATGACTCCTGCTGCCGGTGGGATGCAAATCGGAGACAGCCATGAGGTCCCCAGGCTGCCCCCCTGAGGTCCACGGGGGTCCTCCAAGGATGGGGGGAGCCAGGCCACACCCAGGGTCCCGGTCACCTGTGGGGCCACCGCCTCCCTGGGACCCGCAGGCAGAGCACCGGCCCGGGCTGGACCGGGTGTGGTCGGAGGCTGCGCAGGCCCCACGGGGCCATCGACAGGCTTGGCATCAATTAAAGCACCAAATCCGTCCCAGAAGCGAGTCTGCAGTTTCGTGCATTTTCACCTCACGGCACTGGGGCGTCTGTGGGAGCTGCCCAGGGTGCCAAGGGTGCTGGAGCCTGCGCGGGGCTTTCTGGGGGAACGTGGAAATGGGAGGACCGTCAGGTTCGGTGAAGCCCTGGGGCAAGCAAGGGGGGCCTGGCGGACTCGAGCCTGCTCGTCCGGGCACACGCCTCTTGGTTGCCCAGTGTCCCCAGAGCCACCCCTCTGAGCCTCCCATTGACCTCTCGGCCAGGCAGGCAGGCGTCAGCCCCTCAGCCCCGGGGCTCACCTCTCAGAGAGACCCCCGCTCTGGGTGCATCACCCCGTCTCCTTCCTTCACCCCGTCTCCTTCCTCCAGCCCCGATCACGGAGAGCCCCGATCCAGCTATGGATTCGCCAGCACCGGGCGAGCCCCTCAAGTGGCCTGAGGGAGCCAGAGCCTGGCGTGGGGAGTGGGCAGTGCCGGGGGGAGCACGGCCGCTCCAGGGGGCAGCAGGGCCTGCAGTGGGGACCGGGGTGGCTTCTCCCAAGGGCTGCTGGGCCACATTGGTTTTGGGGATCTCAGATGTGGTCATTATTTGCAACTTGATCACGACTAAACGGGTGAGAGAAACAAAAGCTCTTCTGTCGCCTGCCCCAATGCACCAAATTAATAAGCGTCCGGGCCGCACGCAGTCCTCAGAGGAGAGAAAAGCAATTAGGGTGACAGCCAGTTAGAAAGTCCCCGGAACAGGGGGCGAGGGGACCCCGGAAGGCGTGGGTGCCTGTTTGATTTGGTTATAAGTTTGTTTTCAAAAGAAAATCTTGAAAAAGAAGCTTTGAAGGGAAAGTTTTTGCAGATCCTGCCCGGTCCCGACCCAGCTCTGGCCGTGTACAGCCCCCGACCCCTGACCTCGACCGCAGGGAGCCCCATGACCTGCCCGGGCTGGGGCCCCCCAGGGGGGGCAGTGGCTTGTGCTCCCCAGGGGCCCTTGGATGTCAGTTCTAAAGGCGCGGCGGGGCCCTTCTAGCGAGCCACGACTGCCTGCAGGGTCACAGGGCAAAGGTCAACTTGGCCCTCTTCCTGTTGGTGGACACCGTGAGGGAGCGAGCACCACTGACCCGTTCTCAGGGGCGACACGCGGGGGCTCGGGGCCAGGCGGGGAGGGGGAGGAGCAGGGGGCAGACGCAGCCGGGGTGACACCCAACATCTGAGCCTGCTCGTTTGCCCCCCAACATGCCCCCTGGATGCACCCCGACTTCACAGAAGGGAAACGAAGGTCACAGGGAAGACAGCCAGGCGCAAACCCCAGGCCTGGGAGTCTCTGTTGCCCACTGCCCCTCCGTCCCGCCCCCCCCGGCTCCCCTCCGACTCCCCCCGAGATGCCAGGCACCCCAGCCGGGACGCCCAGGGTGAGGAGGGGGTCCCACTTTGCACAGGAGGAGAGTCAGGCTTGGATGTGGAACTGCCCAGGGCCCCCACGGCGGGGGGCCGGCCGATTGAGGCCGCCAGCTTCACCCCCATTGTGTAACCTCTGCCCCTGAGTCCCCAGCATGGGTGGCGACACCGAGGGCCCACCCCAGGGTGACAGAAACCACTGAGAAAATCAGAAGGGGCAGGACGCAGGCCGACCCAGTCAGTGCGCCCAGACCCTTCTCCAGGGTGGGCAGTGGTCAGCGTCCGTCCCTGCTGCCCGGCCTGGGGGAAGGACCTCCGACAGAGGCCACGGTCCACCCGCTTGCCAGTGCCTCCTCTGTTTACGCCCCTCTGTCTCCCCACAGCCCACCCTGTCCTGAACCTTAGGGTCGTGCTGGCTGTGTCTTGTTCTCTCAGGCTGTACCCCAATCCATCAGTACATCGGGGAGACCCTGCCCACCTGGGAAAGACCATGCCTAGCAGGAGACCACGCCCCACTGGGTGAAGGCCCTGCCCACTCAGCAGACCCCACCTACTGGGGAAGACCCCACCTACCCAGGAGAGCCCGCCCACTAGGGCCACGCCCACCTCCCTTTTGCTCCAGGCCAGACCCCTGTCCTCTGGCCCTGGAGCCACTGCGGTCACCTCCACCAGCCTCCCCGCCGCAGCTGCTTCCACGTGGCCTTCCTTCCAGAACTCCGTACGAATCCCGGCTCTGCCCTGCTCGCCGGGTCCCTGCGGCATCGGCCCTTTTCCCCCCACCCCCGGCGCCTCGTGCCCGGCCCTGCATCTCTGTCCTTGCTGCCCCCGTGGCCACGGCCATCCCTCCCCCACCCTCACACCTTGCACTGCTGCCTGATTGGAGACCACCTCCCCAGGGCCCACCGTCCACTGACCGCCTCTCCTAGGGTGCTCTCCTCTGGGATCCAGGGCCCCCCGACCCAGCGCTGGCTCATGGAGGGGCTCGGCTGACATGGGTTCAAGCCCCAGCAAACCCTCCGTCTGGGGTGGTGGGTGCCACGGGCCTGGGAACCCCGACCCCCGAGGCAAGAAGAAGGGATGAGGCCTTTCCCGGGCCCCGTGGGCTGCACAGCCTTGTGGAGCCGCTGTGAGCAGGACAGACCCCAGCGCCCCCTGCACCGTGACTTATGGTGGGAGACCCGGGAGCTGTGCTCAGACTTCGCTTCAGTGCTTCGGGTCCTGGAGAAGAATCCCTGGTGCTTCCAGCTGCTGCGGTGTCTCCGCCAGTCCCCAGGGCCGGCGTTGTTCCGGATGGTTCCATGTGCGGTGGAAGATGGTTGCTGGGCCGCTGCCGCAGGGCCGAGTGTGGGTGCACATGTCCCTGTGTCCATGAGAGCGTGGGACCCCGGGCCTCCCGAGGGGTTGACGGGCCTGAGGAGTGTCTGAGGGGGCTTGGGTGTGAGGCCTTGGCTCTGGGCGCACGGCGGGCAGGGGGCCGAGGCTGTCCGGGCACACGGGCACAGGGGCAGGCGGCCTGTGCAAACCCTGCCCCAGCCGCTTCGGATGGGCGGGTACCTCACTTCTCAAAGCCTCAGTCTCCCCATCTGTAAAACGGGGCTCGGGGGAGCACTTCCTTCCATGAGAGAGGTGAGGAGCGAACGGAGAGTGCCATGAAGATGCTGGCTACCATGTGTGTGTGTACAGTTGTGCACGCGTGCAGCACGGCTGAGGCTGTGTGCACAGGAGGTGTGCAGGGCAAGTCCATGTGTGCATACACACGTGTGTGCATGTGTGCAAGTGTAAACCTAGCTCTATGAGGGGGTGATTTTGCCCAGCAGGTGCTCCCACCCTCCTACCTGTTCACTACCTGAACATTTGCTTTAGAATTAGCCTGTGGACTCGGATTTTCTCTTTTCCTTCGCTATGCGAGCATTCTACGAAAATAGCCTCCCTGAGAAATGAGAACATCTCGGACTGACGACCCCTCTGAGCTGCTCTACCCGTGTCTGTTTACCCACCCGGTGGTCCCCAAGCAGGCCTGGCACAGCGGCACTGCAGCTGTCGGCCAGGGCTGGGCAAAACTAGAGACGCGAGCCGGCCCCTGCGGAGGTGGGGGCCCATGGGGAGACGTGTGGCGAAGTGGGCTCCGGGGGCAGCTGTGCAGGCTCCTTCCCACATGGCCAGGTCTCGGGGAGGCCTGCGGAGTTCACTGCCCTGCCCGGGAGGGGGTCCTTGGTGCCAACAGGCAGGGCCATGCTCAGAGGGTGCTCCCAGGCACCCCTGGTCTCCCCTGCTTTGCCAAGGGCACCATCACCCCTTGGCTAAAATCAAGGGCTTCTGCAGGTGGGGGGCCTGCCCTGCGTTGCTGCTTCCAGGCCCTCTTCCTGCCTCCTCCAAAGCACTTTCCAGCTGTGGGCCATTGGACCCCACCTCTGCACCTCCCTTTCTGCCCAACACAGAGCCCCCATTTCCCAAAGACTGCAGCCCTGCCTCACTGTTCCCTGACGACCGCCTGGCACCCGTTTTGGGACCCTTGTGGGCTTCTAAATCTTCAGAGACGCGCCTTCTGATGCCCCAGACCCCTCATGCTCACCTCCTGTCCCCCACACCAACTCGCACTCCCCAGCTGGGCGAGCATATGCTCCCCACCGACACCCCGTCTCGCCCGGCCAACCCGCTCTCCTGGCCAGGCCTGGCCCCCTGCCCGCTGGGCCTGAACCTGGGGCCCCCGCGCCAATGGGCCCCCACACCAATGGGCCCTCACTTCCCCTTAGGGCAGCCCTCATCACCCCCACCGCCACCTCACCCTGCTCTCCGGCCCCCCAGCTCCCACCACCACATGCCCCACTGGCTGGGTGCCCCGCCGCTGGGTCCACCAGTGCCCGGCCTGCGGATCGTTCTCCCACCCCCAGGGGAGTCACAAAATCCTCTCTCGAGTCCTCACCTCTGTGGCCATTGCCTGCCTCCAGCCACAGCCAGTGGCCTGTCCCCTGCTCACGGGGTCCACAGGGGCCAGCAACTCTGCTGACTGAGGGCTGCGGTCCCCAGCCCAAGCCCGGCCACGGACGACTGCGAGCTTCCCCCACGGGAGCCTTCATTTGTGCCTCAACAGAACAGGACGGAGCAGGACGACAGAGCAGGACGGGACGGTGGGTGCAAAGGCGCAGCCAGCCCGGGACCGAGGAAGGGGCTGTGCAGCTTGGGAGCAGGCCGAGGGTGCTGTCTGTCTGTCTGTCTGTCGGCTTGCTGCTGAGTCTGAGTCCCTGACCTGCCAGCCAGGATGCCGGGTCAGGCCCTGCACCCCGGGAACCACCTGCCAGGAGCTCTGTGGGTGGGGAGCCCCCTCGGCCATGCACATCTAGTTGCCCCTGAGCTGGGACACTGCACCCATCTGGATTTTCCTCTGAGGAGTCCCGGAGGTGGGTGGGGGGCCGGGTTCCTGGTTTGGGGGGGGGTCCTGGGGTGCATGGAGCCTGGGAAGGGCTGTGGCCTGTGGGCTTTGGCTTCCTGTAGCACCCTGGGGCCCAGGTGAGCCCAGTGGCCTCAGGGAGGTGGAGAATCAGAGGGTGCAGGCAAGGGTGGCCCCTGGATCTGAGGGAGGCACCTGGGTTGAGCTGGGCAGGGACGGCCTCCCCACCTGCACCCATCCTGGCCTAGCCTCCCACGGAAGCTGTGGTGGCCTCAGAAGGTCCTGGGAGCCTGTCACAGGCCTGGCATGGTCCACCCATGGGTGCCTGGCCCCCCTGGACCCTGCCGCCAGGTCACTCAGCGACACCTGTCTGGAGCCTTCTCTGGGAGGACACCGTGCTGGGCTGCTGCCTGGCCCAGGTGACCATCCTGGGTCCCCTGTCACTGGCAACCCTCCACCGGGACGTCGGGGTCCACGCTGCCTCCACTTTCACAGGCTCTCCTGTCCCTGCTTAGGACCCTGGGTATATGTGCCCCAGCACCCCACTTCACGGTGGCACAGAGAGGGGCAGGGGTGGGTGGGTAGGGGCCAGGCTGGGACCCAGGACCTGCAGGGCTGCCAGGGTCCCAGCTCCCACTCCCCGGGCTCTGG